>OZ018394.1:22014951-22193345 GCA_963969525.1 Ontholestes murinus
CTTGTGAAGAGAATATTCAAGGCACAAGTAAGTTTGCATTTACAAATACAGAAGCATTCATTTACAATTATTTGGTATTGTAAAGGAACTTACCTTGTAATTATATATTTATAAGTAATCTGATTTTTCCAGATAAATGTCAGAAAATAAGGAATGCTGTTAGTGAGGCCAACCTTCGGATTAAAAGAACGAAAATTCTGACAAAAAATGATGAAGAATTACATAAAGTCCGATTGGAACTTGCCCACAATGAAAATAAACGGGCCATTTTATTGATTGAGAAAGCTCAATATGAAGTAGAGCTGGCCAAATTAATGCTGGACGAATTTAAAAATAAGAATAAATAATACAAAATATATGGCTTTCATTTTTTATTTAATATTACTCATAATAATGTATTTATATAGTTTTATTATACATACTGCTACATAAATGATCATACACAATATTAATAATTATAAAAACACGAAAACATTTGATAAATTTACAACAACGAGTCTTATGAAGACTACAAATCAAATAACTTATTGAAACAACTACTTCTCTGGCTAATGCCTCGACACACATTGAATGATACAAAAGTAATTTGCATGTTACAAATAGCATGGCTATCTAAGTAACACTCGTTTGAACGTATTTATTTCTGTGAAATAAACTAAAAATAGTTAAGTGTACACTAAATAGTTTGTGAGTGAATATGGTATGACAAATTAAAGCAATAAATGAATTTACGTTGATGTGATTAAAAATAAAATAAAAAAGTATTTAAAATAATTTAACATAACATTGTTAAAAATGACGTATAATAAATTGTTGACGAGCAGTTAGTCCATTAGCATTATTATCAACATGTGGCTGATCAAAATTATCTTCAATACAATCTTCATTGTTATCACCATGGTTGTACTTATATATATATATTATATAAAACAGCACAAGCACATATTGTAGGCACGGACGTTTCCAATTTGGTGGTTAGACCCTTTTGCAAACATGGAAATAATCTTTTCCATACTCCAAACACTCTTTCTATCACATTTCTGGTGCGAATGTGTGCATTATTGTAACGCTGTTCTCGAGGATTTCCTGCAATACAATTAAAATTTTCACCTAATGCTCTTTTCTTTAATCTTTTAGCCAAAATTTCGGGAAACTATGTCCCCTTCATCAGGCTGTTATATCGTATGCAGTCAGTTACAACAATTAATAAATACATTTATTTACAGATAATGAGATTAGTGGATTCTGATCTTGTTATATTTTCATATGTGTTCTTCAGGCGGAGTTCGATGGGGAAGTGCACCGCCTGAAGAAGACCAATGCGACATGGTCGAAACGTTGCAAATCGGTTCTGTTCAGAACCGTCAAAATTTGCAAATTCGAAGATTAAAGCCGAACATTGACAATGTACATATATATATATATATATATATATATATATATAGATTTAAATTTGTAAAAAATGATTCATAGGAAGTACCTGGTAGTAAAACTGGAGTTAAAAGGTAAGGTCTGCATGGGTATCCACTGTCTCCAATTAAAATTCCAGTAACTTCTTTTCGTTCAAATTTAATGCGAACAGCACTTCGATCGAATATAACACTATCGTGGTGAGATCCTGGATGTCTTACCACGATATCTAATATTTCCATTGATGGACCACAAACTACCTACAACAAACATCAATGCGACAAGTTCTTTATATAAACTACAATATGTTACCTGCACATTTAGTGAAAAATATCCTTTTCGGTTACGATACACCTCTGCGTTCTCACCCCCAGGGCTACTAATACGGATATGAGTGCAATCAATACACCCAGAAACAGTTGGGAATCTCGCATAGTTATAGAATTTGTTAATATTAAGGCGCTGCCCCGCCTCATCAATGGGAAATTTGATGTATTCTCCTAATTTTCCAGCAATTAAAACTGAACATCTTTTTATAATATTGCTAATACTTTGTTGACTAGCTCCACTTAAGTCACCGCACACAGCCTAAAATAGGGTTATGTTTGTAATATTAAAATGTAACCCAAGTCAATCTTTTATATGATATTACCTGAAAACTTCCTGTAGCATAGTACCTCAAACATATTAATAATTGTTGTAATGGCTGAAAAGGAAGTCCACGATTGTTTGGTTTTTCCAATTGTTCTACTAACGGTAATAGAACATGTGCTGTTATGTGTTTAGAAAACCGATATCTCTTCCGAAATTCATCATCATCATAGAATTCGATAGGATTTTCAGCATCTCTAATATATCTAATTAAATTAGATACCACATTATAGTTACATGATATAATTGTATATTAAATTATTTTAGGTTAAATACTTACCTTTTCGGCAGTCGTTCATCTTCCAATTCGTCCACATAATCAAAAAATTCATCCCGAAATGCGGCTTCGTCCATATTATAATAACAGTATAAATTATAATAACAATATAATAATAACTATAATGAATTATAAAAATATCTGTTGACAAGTAAGAAATTGACAGTTCGCGAATAATCTCGAAATAATCTTGCGTCGCGCGGGATTATTGAATTGACGTTTATTTTGAAAAATAATACGAGGTAAAGGAATAATCCTTATACTCGAATTAATTCGCGACTATTAGTACGGCTGTTATAGAATTTTGTGATAAGGCAAATGGAAGGGGAAAAAGAAAGAAAGAATGTGTTAAAGTTGAATTTTTGTAGTTGTAAAATTTTGAATTTTTGAGTTTTTGTATTTTTGAACTTTGAATTTTTGAATTTGTTTTTACAGTTTTCATTATTTTAGAGTTTCAAGTTTTGTTTGGTATTTATATGTCCAAATAGTTCAATTTCGACTCAATTTCTTACTTTAATTTGATTTTACATCTTCTAATTAATTTTATTTTAAATTACTTATAATTTTTTAAATTTTAGATTAGGGTTTAGTGTTTGGAGTTTAGAGTTAGAGTTAGAGTTCAAGTTTGAAGTTCATAGTGCAGAGTTTAGAGTTTTGCTTAGAATTTGAAATTTATATTTCTAAATCATTCATCTTCAACTGAATTTTTTTTTTGATTTATTTTACATTTTGTTATTAATTTAATTTTTCATTACTTAAATTTGTCTGCATTTTTTTACATTTTGAGATTTGTATTTTGATTATTTCTGAATAATTTATTTTAGTTTGATGTATTTATTTTAAATGTAAAAATGTTGTTATTATTTGTATTTTTAATTACATAAACTTTTAACAGTTTAAATATTTGTATTTTTGACAAATAACATTTTTGTATATTTGAAAATTAAAAGTTTTGAATTTTTGAATATTCGAATATTTGAATTTATGACAGTCCGTTGTTTGCTTATTTCTTTATTAGACATCGTTAGAGTATACAGATTAAAATTCTAGGTTTTGAGTCTTGAGTTTTCAGTTTTGAGTTTTGAGATTAGAGTTTACAGTTTAAACTTTTGTTTAGAATGTGAAATTTATATTTCTAAATAATGTTCAATTGAATTTTTTGCATTGATGTATTTTACATGTTATTTTTATTTTAAATTACTTAAATGTGAGATAGTTTCAATGTTTGTATTTTTGACATTTTGAATTTTCGAATTTTAAAATTTTTGAATATAAAAAATTAGAAAAAGAAAACAATTTACTGTTTTTAATCCTTTTTGTAAAATACTTACATTATGAGCATTATTAAGATTCGTAGATTTTGTTATACTATATTCTTGTAAAAGGAACAACGTGAACAATGTAAACAAATACAATATTTTTTAAAGTAGACAAACACTTAAAAATAAAAAAGAACATTTAATTTTGATATATCTTACAAATTAAAATTAATTTCCATCGACATTTTAAAATCCAGCGGGAAATTTACAGTTTGTAGCCCTGCAAAAGAGTGGGGAATTAGGAGCGTAAAGTTGGTAGCCGTAAAACACCGACGAACATTCTCTTTCCGTTTTAACTCGTTGAAGTGTCGACATCATTTGGCCGGGATGGCGTAAGTACATTTATAATCTGAAAATATATTAACCATCTCACATTATTATGACTTCGTTACAATTTGCTTCAATATAAATCCAAATTATTTATCAATATTTCACATTATTTTTACATGTGGATGTAATAATATTTTATAACCTCAATGGCACATTTAGAATAAAAAGTTAAATTGTCCTAAATCCTTTTTTTGTTTATTAAATTTTATCCTATTGTATTTAATTTAATGTGCTTACATAATATATTCAAATTATAAATTTTCAATTCTATAGAAATTTTGGTCACACGAACAGATATTGTAGTTTGCGATATTTGATAAAAAGTGAAATATTTTATAACAACAATACAATTATTTACTAATTTACCGCGATTCTTTAAAATATCGTCTGTTTTGAAAAAAACTGATTTAAAAACAAGTTCAAATCAAGTAAGTTTAATGTCAAAAAGTTGCAAAAAAAATGAATAAATTAAAATGTATTTGCAATTTAAATGCGATATGGCTTAAATTACAATCCTCTAATTTTGAATTTGATTTATAAATTTTATAATTATAAGTTGTAATATATATTTTTTTAATTTTTAGTTCGAAAGTGTCTCGTGACACGTTCTATGAATGTGTGAACGCGGTCTTGAACAATGCAAAAGAGAAGAAGAGGAACTTCTTGGAGACGGTGGAGATCCAAATCGGTCTGAAGAATTACGATCCACAGAAGGACAAGCGTTTCAGTGGCACCGTCAAGTATGTAGACCTGAGATGAACTATTTTTGGGGGTGCAGTACGTTGTTTGAATATTTCTCACCCAAAGGTGGTTCTGAAAAATCAGGAAGCCTGGACAGGCGGACCTGCACCCAGGGTCTTAAAACAATTGGGGAGATAATGGCAACATTATCGACAAATTCTTTTTTAACAAACAGGTAGACGGAAGTCTTTGGACTTCCTCGGTAAGTTTATTTAATTTAGTGTGTGTACAATTTTGTTTATAAAAAGAACAAATATTTAATTCTTTAACTAGTCACAAATAAGAAAAATATGTTTTACAGAAATTTTATTTTTCTTATTTTAATCTTAGTTAGTTTTTATCTGATTTTTTTTTAGTTATGTGGTATTGAATTAAATTATTGTTTCCCTACTAACAGCTACAGGCAGTTTCAATCTATTGTAAATTTCATCCAGCTCATTTGAAGGCGGGGAAACTAAGTTTTATTACTCTTGGTTTTTGCACATAACAATTCAGACAATAGACCCTGAATATTTAACTTAATTGTGTTACTTTTTTTGATAATTACCGAGGCAATTATAAAATATCCAATTTTATTGGATTTCCTTTTGATTTATATATCATTGCCTTGTCTGGTTTCTATTGACACCTTATATAAATGTACACACATCTTTATTTGGTGTAATATGATATGATTTGTATTATTAAGATATTTATATTTTATTGAAAGCCAAATTGGCTATCGGCCTATGGATTTTTGTGCCTAATGTTACATATGTTATGGGACATTTTATTTTTCTCTTAGTCGAATCTACTGCTATATTTATCTTTAATGTTTTGCATGTTACCTGCAGTACCTTTGTTCAGTTATCAATAAAATTATAGGTAACGAAAGTGCCAATGATTTCTTACATAATATTATTTTATTAGTGTTAAAATGGTAATATAAACATTGCTTTAATGAATTTTTTTACACTTTACAATTGTCTTCCTTAAAAACAAATATATCAAATAGATAGAAAATGCAATATTTGTTAAAATAAGTGCTAAAATTTAAGCTGAGCTGGTATTTATTATTAAACAAATGAATATCTTTACTTTTACGTTTGACCAATCACAATTATTTTTTGACGACTAATAAATATTTCATTCAATCCCTTGCATATGAATTACTGATTTAAAGATGGGTTAGAAGCCAAATCACCAACTCATCCTTCATACACATATTTTTCATTTGGTTACTGATACTGTTTTCTGGAAAAAGAAAGTATTGGTGTTGCTGGGTATATCAAAAACCATAGCTTTGTGTTACTTTTGAGTTTAAATTATTTGTAGGATAGCTGGGTGTCTTCTATCTAACCCTCCAACCAATAAAACATACAGGAAATATTTGCTAATAATATAACTCAAAACCTCGATAAATAATTATAGAAATTCAAATTTTGGTGGTTTTGTAAGTTATATTTTCATTTTATTATTTTATTACAGACTAAAGCACATTCCCCGTCCAAAAATGCAAGTTTGCGTTTTGGGAGATCAGCAGCATTGTGACGAGGCCAAGGTCAATAACGTACCGTACATGGATGTTGAGGCTTTGAAGAAGTTGAACAAGAACAAGAAGCTGGTAAAGAAACTGGCCAAGAAATATGATGCTTTCCTTGCGTCCGAGGCCTTGATCAAACAGATCCCCCGTCTCCTTGGTCCAGGTCTCAACAAGGCCGGCAAGTTCCCTGGTCTCCTCTCCCACCAGGAATCAATGACACAAAAAATTGACGAAGTCAAGGCCACAATCAAGTTCCAAATGAAGAAGGTAAATAAATGGATTCTCAATTGTTTTTAAATATTGATAAACACAATTTAAAATAATCATCACAAAAAGAATAATCATTATTGACACTTCAAAACTATATATTTTTAAAAGATATATAAAGAATAAAAAATGTGGTTTTAATCCATCGGAGTTTAGACCACCCGTAATCTCTCTGCCCTATATTATTAATATAATGAAAAAAAACTTAAAATTTTGTTACAAAACACAACTTTTAATTAATTTGTAATGATGAAGAGGTGAACAAACTACTTTCTGGTGTTACAATTGCCCAGGGAGGTGTGCTTCCCAACATCCAGGCTGTACTCCTTCCTAAGAAGGTTTCTCATTCCATCTCAATAGCCGCAGCAGTCTTCAACTGTGCTACGTTGATGATAGATGAAAACCAGTCCGTATCTGTTGTTGACAGGGACCAATAATTAATGTTTAATTAAATATTTTATACATAAATGAATTATTTTTGAATTGTGATGATGTTCAGTGTAAAAATTGTGTTTGTTACTATTATGGTGATATGCATCATCAAGCCATCAAATTAATGCAAATACTTATTAATTTGTACGATCATGAGATGCAAAATTATTTAGTGAATATAATTACGCGATTTCTTTTATTGGAAATCGACGATTGTATTTACTTACATTTTAATTATGAAAAGTAATTTATTGATTTAGGCGATACATTAAAAACAAAGTATAAAAAAACACTTTAGACATATTTAAAATTTATGCATAAATGCATATATGGTGTAGAAATGACTGGTGATATGCATCATCAAGCCATCAAATTAATGCATATGCTTATTAATTTGTACGATCGTGAGATGCAAAAGTATTTAGTGAATATAATTACACAATTTCTATAATTTGAAATTGACGATTGTGTTTACTTACAAGAATTAATAAAATTATTAAAAAAGTGTTGCATTGCGGTGCGGTTCAAAACATTATAAGAGCAAAAATAATGGTGAAAAGATTATACATCAATTTGTTCGTTAAGTACATTAGTATTGATATTCTTTATTTATTGCAAGAATAAAAAAAAAATTATCAATATGTGGGAAAATATGGTTAAAAAATGAACTTGTTGGATGTCAAAATGCTCTATATACAGGGTGTCCCGTTAATGCAGGGAAATGGCTGGACCATAGATTCCTGGGGTCAAAATATGATGATTTAACACAACTTATCTATATCCAAAAATTTACGGTTAAGCCGAAATTTGTCTTCAAATTTTCAAATTTTTTTATTTCTTTTGTCTATAACAATTGAACGCTTTATTTGATTTGAATGAAATTAATTGTTAATAACTACCTTAGTATAATACATCATTTAAGTTATTATGGACATTAGTAATTAACAGGAAATATAGAAAACAGTAGTACCACTACTTAAAAAGTAAAATATTTTTTTATTAGTGCATCCAATAAAAACAAAAAATACTGCTTAAAAGAGAATTTGATTTTAAAACTTTTTTGTCTGTTAATAAAATTGATATCTTGTACGGTTTATATACAAAAAAATAAAATATATTTTTTTATCTAGTAAAAACAAAATCTAGTTTTCCATCAAATCGAAAATGTATGTTTTTCGTGGCCGTCTTTGTTTAAAAAATGTAAATTATGTAAAATAATAATTACTGAGTGTCTTTAAATCATGTATTGTTAACTTTATTATAGTTCATAAATATTCACATTTGCAGCAAACAGATTTCTTGCTTGTATTAGGATTTTGCGAAGAAAATTGTTTAAAAAGTGCTAGATGTTGTTTTGATTTATTGTATCAATAAATATGATTTAATTTTTATTCAATTGAATAAGTTGATTTATTTATTAATGAGTGCAAATCGGCATACTATATTCATATATTATTTTTTGTGCAAAAACCGTAAAAGATATCAAATATTATTAAGATACAAAAAAGTTTTAAAATTAGTTGGTCTTTCAAGAAATATTTTTTTAGCTTTTATGGGATGCCCCAATAAAAAAATATTTTAGTTTTTAAGTGGTGGTACTACCGTTTTTTTATACTTCCTGTCAATCACTAATGACCATAATAACTGATATGATGTATTATATTATGGTAGTTATTAATAATGAATTTCATTCAAATCGAATAAAGCGTTCAATTGTTATAAAGAAAAGAAATACATTTTTTGAATGTTTGAAGACAAATTCCGGCTTGACCATAAATTTTTGGATATAGATTAAGTTAAGTCGGAATTTGTCTTCAAAGTTTCAAAAATTTTTATTTCTTTTGTTTATAACAATTGAACGCATTATTCGATTTTAATTAAATTAATTATTAATAACTACCTTAGTATAATACATCGTTTAAGTTATTATGGACATAAGCGATTAACAGGAAATATAGAAAACAGTAGTACCACCACATAAAAACTAAAATATTTTTTTATTAGTGCATCCAATAAAAACTAAAAAAATACTGCTTAAAAGAGAATTTTATTTTTTTGTGCAAAAACCGTAAAAGATATCAAATATTATTAAGCTACAAAAAAGTTTTAAAATTAATTGGTCTTTCAAAACGTATTTTTTTTTTGCTTTTATTGGATGCACCAATAAAAAAATATATTGGTTTTTAAGTGGTGGTACTACTGTTTTTTTATACTTCCTGTCAATCACTAATGACCATAATAGCTGAAATGATGTATTATATTATGGTTGTTATTAATAATAAATTTCATTCAAATCGAATAAAGCGTTGAATTGATATAAACAAAAGAAATAAAAAAAAATTGAAACTTTGAAGCCAAATTCCGGCTTAACCTTAAATTTTTGGATATAGATAAGTTGCGTTAAATCGTCATATTTTGACCCCAGGAATATATGTTCCAGCCATAACTAAATGAATTGTGGAGTTGACATTGTTTGGTTTCCTAAATATTTCTAATTAATTTTTTATTTCGATGAATTAATGTATGGTCTAGGAAATTAATTCTTTTACTATGAATTTATATATTTTTGTGTAAAATTAAAATAACTTTTGAGAATCTGTATTAGTTTTCTGAGCTTTACGTTACATTATGTACTATTTGAAAAATTACTGTTTAAATTTCAATAAAAAAATTAATTGTACATTATGTGTGTATGATTTGTGTTAGTGAAAAAAATGCACTAAATAAGGTATTTTTAATTGCAGCAATTCTGTGATGTTTTCATTTCAAATAATTTAGTTAGTCACCTAATGTTAAAATTAAGTAATAAATTTTCTTATATTTGAATTTATTGTATGTCTTTTGAAAGAGGAATCTAAAGAAATGTTGTTTGATATATTCTAAAAAAACAAAATTGTACTGAAATCTAATTATGATTTTTGTTTTAGGTATTGTGCTTGTCTGTAGCTGTAGGACATATTGACATGACCCCTGACGAGTTGGTGCAGAATGTGCATCTTGCAATCAACTTCTTGGTGTCTTTGCTGAAGAAGCACTGGCAAAACGTTAGGTCGCTCCATGTGAAATCCACCATGGGACCACCACAGAGATTGTATTAAAAACACCTGTTTACTTTTGTAAGCAATTGAAAAATAAATATAAAATTATATTTGTACTTGTTTTATATTTATATTCACCCATTTTATGCTGATATTGAAAATTGCATAAATTTTGAATGTAAAAAATTGTTTATTTATTTATGTATGATATCTAGGATTTTTACAATTTTCATTTCCACATAGTTTACTTTTCAATGAGACAGTTTGGAAGTGATAAAAATGTAATAATGGATATTGGTAATGTAGTTTTGGTAAAATTGGTTTATGATTTTTTTTTAATGCAGTGAAAAATAAACTTACTTTATACTAAAAATTAATAATATGATATTCCCAATACTAGGAAAAAATATATAATACTAATTAAAATATGCCTAAAAGACTATACACGTTTTTCACATCTTAATTTCAAGTTTAGTTAAACCATTTATTCAAAATCTACAATTTTGCTGAATATAATGCAACTGTTCTCCCAAGACTGGCAAAAAGATAAACTAGGGCTTTACTCTGTGATATTAATGTAAGTAATTCTTAATGAAGAAGACTTGAAATTAGTTGAAAGAAATGATAAATATTTGCGAAAAAACGAAGTGACTTTTAGTTATAAACTTAGTTCAAAAATGTTTCACTGTGGATTAAATGAGCAGTAAATAAATATGTGAAAAGATTTTTCCATGAGTAATAAACCTTTGTAAACAAATATTCAAAGATATCTAAAATTTATTATTACACGTATTGATCTAAGTAAAATCATAGCATTTAGTTTATGCAAAAACTTAATAGGAGAACTACCTACAAACTGCTATGAGAATAGTTACAAATATCGAGCAGAAAGCATATATGTAATCAAAAAGAATTTAGGTATGCTACTGATTTCATAAGACTTAATTTACATATTATTTTCAGCCCCGTTGTAATAAAAAACAATAAATTTCCTTTAAATGAAATAGCGACTTGAACCAACTTCCTTGTAAATAATACAAAAAAACTTACATAGCTGACTATTTCCATTCGTTGTGAGACAAAAAAGATCGTGTATTGGAAAGAAGTTTAAAGTGGATATATAAAAACGTGGCTGCGAAACATCCGGCACAATGCGGATATGCATTTTTTACACTTTTTAAATTTATGTAATCACGTTGATAAAAAGAACGCATGACTCCTTGCTACATATGAATGAACGTTCAAACAAAAAAACATTTCTTTTTTGATACAATTCTATCTCTTGGGCTTGACGACCTTAATTTTCCGCAATATTAAATTTTGTGGAAGGTAAGAACGATTAGTTTTTGTAATATAAATCACTAACCTATTGGTTCTGGGCTACAGAAGTATTCGTTTTTCTTTCTTCTTTGACCTGCACCTTCCTAGAGTTCAGCAGGTCATAAAAAATGGCAAGACATTTATGTTATCAAGCATACGAAGAATTTTTAAAATAAAGTTTTTTGTTGTGACGAAAATAATCATCGATGTACGTACATAACACGTTCATATTACTATTGCAGACGTAATTTGAACGAATTATTTATTATTTAAAACAAATTCCTGATATGAATATAAAATAGATATTTAATGCACTTCTTGATTAAAAAAAAAACATTTTGTACACGTGATTCATTCATTCCCAAGATACGAATTAATCGTATGTCGTGCGATAACACAAATACCCAGTTTTAATTAAAGTCAAGTGCACATTATCTCGATTTATATTAAATAATAATAAAAAAACGCCACAAGTGTTTAACAAGATTATTATATTACACCAACGAACTGAACAACATAACATCTGACGTACACATTCGCCGCGCCGATTGGCCAATATAAATTTCCCGCCGCCTGTCCGACCAATAGCGCGGTTGGATTTCCAGGTTGGATGAACGTCACATCGTACATGTGAATATTGGGTGACTGCAGATATATTCCCATTCCGGCCACCTTGAGAAAGTTTGTAGGACAAACATTCCCGGTGCTGCAAATTTATTTCTGAAAACCGACAAATTCTGCAATAATCAAAATGGTAAGTACTGTAACTATTTGTTAATACCCCCAATTAATCGACAGTAACCAGTTTTAATAATTTAATATTTATTGTGTAGCTATTTTTTTTTGTATGTTGTTAACTTTCACAAATATAATTCTAATTATGAACATGTAATTATATGGTAAAATTACTATGAGTGGTGAACCTTAACCTATATTTAAGGGCTCTTCAGCGTAACCTGTAAATAAGGAATGTACGATTTAATATAATTTAATCGGTTTAAAAATTAAATACTTGTAATTTAACCAGTTCAGAAATTAATTGAAATATTATGCCACATGATCAATTATAAAAAGTGCATATGCAGTAGAATCGAATTATATGTGCGTTTGACATTCAAATTGTTATACCCAGTTGTACGTATAAAATAAAATTGCTTATCATTTTAAAATATGCAAAAAATAACTTATATACTTTGTAGAATAGTGAATATAACCGTGTCTTGTTACCATTACACTTATCAGTTTATTGTTTTTCACCAATTGTTTCTTAATTTTTTTACTATATTCATTTTAATAATTGTTTAACTAAAATATTATATGCAATGAGCGTAATATATGTAAATTAACAATTAGTATTATAAAATTTACCTAACTAGTTTCAATCACAGGATCATTTTCAGAGGGGTTATAAAAACTTAATAATTTAAGAATTGGCTCTCTTATATATCTGTATTACACTGCACTTTATTTCGGGGGACTTTGCAATAAAAGTATTGATCAGTGGAGAGTTGGAAACATTCCCAATAATTCAATTTCTTGCATCTGCCTCAAAATATTAAACGGACAGTGGTTAAAAATGTGGTTGTTATCAACACTATGTTTTGCAAAGCTCACTTATTTTTATTAACCCTAGTCTTTGTCATTAGCTAAATATTACATTCGACGAATTAATGAAAATGAAATGTAATATACAGGGTGAGTTTTTTTCGATGTTCTCTATGGGGATCTCGGAAACTACAGGGTGAGTTTTTTTCGATGTTCTCTATGGGGATCTCGGAAACTATAAGAGATAGAGAAACGGTTAAATGGAGAAAGAAGTGTAGATTTACAAGACGAATAAAACTCCACTTTCAAAGTTTTCAAAAAAGTCAAGGGTAACTATTTTAAAAAAAGTAAAAAGTGTCAATTTTTTCAAATAAATATATCTCGGTTATTATAACAGATAGAAAAAAATTGTAAAAGACAAAGTTTTAGATAATTTTATGCAGATTAATAAAAAATAATCAGAAAATTTTTATCGCCATTAATTTCCGAGATATGACGCAAACTTACATTTTTTTAAAATGGAAACCATAGTTGGCTATGACCTCATTCAAAAGGTAATTTTTTTCTCTTTAATCCAATATGGCATATGGCATAGTTATTTCTAAAAATAAGTGAGTTAGTCATTTTTAATTTTATTATAAATAAAAAATGGGTAGCCATGAAAAAGGTGAAAATAAAACAATTGCAGTTGTTTATAATAATAGCAATATTGTAATTATTAGTTTTAGAGAGATAAACCAAAATAAAACAACAGCATAAGGTAATTCTGTAATTATCAATATATCAATGGGACAGAAATTTTAATATTAAAAAAATATGGTCAACGAGTTCACTATTAACACGTTAACGCCGGCGGGTACCACCGGTGGTACACGAATTTTTACGCTTTTGGTACGCCACTGATTACTTCCATTGTGACAATAAGTAAGTATTATCGCGCATCTAGGACTTCAGTCACCATAGCAACCATAACAACCATAGGCGTGCGAGCCAAATTTTTTCATTTTAAATGAATAATTGTAGGGTACAAAAACGCCGGCGTCAACGTGTTAATATTATTATGATATAAATTATATCTTTTTAAAATTGAATTTTTGGCTTTTTTTTGACTATTTTCATGTAAATTGAATTAAATGATTCAATAACAGCTAGTTTATGATCCTCCATGAATTGATGTGATTTTTCAATACTTTGTTTTTTACATAACCCCACAGAAAAAATTCTAAAACGCGCAGATCGGGAGATCTAGGTGGCCCTGGGATTGGTTTATTTCTTCCCATTTATGAGTGAGGAAAAGCATAATTTAAATAATTTGTAAAGCCAACATGTTATGAGGTGGAACACCGTCATATTTGAACCATTTCAATCTTGCTTGTAATGATAAATTTAAACAATCGAGCGTATCTTCAAATGTTTTCTGAAGAAAATGAAAGTAATCATTTTCACTTAGTGAGCTTTCAAAAATATATGGACCGTGAATTATTAATCCAAACACACCATAGATTAAACCCAAATTTAATTTGTAGTTTTCTCTGTGAAACTTCTCGTGGATTCTCTCGAGTTCATCTATGTTCATTGTGGCGATTAAAAATACTACAATTAGTGAATCGCAATTCATCTGTTCATAATATTTTTGTAAGAAAAGTATTATCTTCTTGGCAAATGTGTTTATACCACATACAGAAGGCCATTTGATAATTACAAAATTATTATTCTCATGCTGGTTTTTCATTTCTGTACAACTTTGTAAAACTAATAATTACAATATTGCTATTATTATAAACAACTGCAATTGTTTTACTTTCATCTTTTTCATGGCTACTCATTTTTTATTTATAATAAAAGTTAAAATGACTATAACTCACTTATTTTTAGAAATAACTATGTCGTATGTCATATTGGATTAAAGAGAAACAATTTACCTTTGAAGCCAACTATGGTTTCCATTTAAAAAAAATGTAAGTTTGCGTCATATCTCGGAAAATAATGGCGATAAAACTTTTCTGATTATTTTTTATTAATCTGCATAAAATTATCTAAAACTTTGCTTTTACAGTTTTTTTTCTATCTGTTATAATAACCGAGATATATTGATTTGAAAAAATTGACACTTTTTACTTTTTTCAAAATATCTAGTTACCTTTGACTTTTTTGAAAACTTTGAAAGTAGAATTTTATTCGTCTCGTAAATCTACACTTCTTTCCCCATTTAACCATTTCTCTATCTCTTATAGTTTCCGAGATCCCCATAGAGAACATAAAAAAAAACTCACACTGTATATTTGCAATATAAGAGTGTAATATCTGCAAACGCAGTGAACATGACTACACACGAGTATTGTACAATATTTTTCACATTGGAGAATTTGTTTTAAAGAATTATTAATAATTATAATTTTTATGTTATCACCTTTACATGTACACATTAGTATTACTAGATGGCGCAATACATAAGATGTCAAATTTGTTTAAATACTGGAAAATTGAATATATACTTTGCATCATGATGAGTGACAGTGAGATGGAAATTGATAATACTTTCCTGATTTTCATTTGAATCTGATAGTGTATAGAATAAATTTACGATAAAGTAAAATGCACTAGTGCATTCTGTTTTACACTTTAAAACCTTTTCACAAAGAATGCAATTACATTATGGATATAAATGCACGATATCGCTTTTACATACATGAAATAAAAATTTAGATTAATTAACTTTCGGGTGGATTAATAAAATATACTTATAATTATTATGTATGCAATTACTGTAATTTATATATAATCACTTAAAAGTTGAATCCTGTCATAATAAAATGGTGTATGTAATAACAAAGTATATTTTATTATTCTTCCTGTTTCAAAATGTATCTCAAAGCAATAGCCTGAAACATCAATCACATTAGTTAACTTTATTAAAAATCACACTTTTCATTTCGGGCATTACCAGTATGTCTGGTTTAAATTAATTTATAAAAACATCTTAAGATGTCTAGACGATTAAAATGCAATTAACGATTTAATTTTAAAGTAATAATTACTCAAATATAAACTTATAATTAATTAGGGAAAAAATTACACGCTCCAATAAATTTAGTTACTATGTATTAATATTAATACCAAAAGTTAATGATAGTGATTGTAATAAATATATGCGGGGTCAAACACATGTATAAAATGGTGATGTGGCCATTATAATACTTTCCCTCTATTTTTCTCGAAAACTATTAAGTTATTCTTAATTATTTGCTCAATTTTGAATTCCTTATATTTACTTGTTATATAAAATTCATTTAGCTACTATAGTTTATTAGCAATAAGCAAAAAAAATCAAAATTTTTAAATTAAGAACAAAAAAAAAATACTTCTACAGGGTGACTGACGAAAAACCTTTGGTGCTGTATCTCACTTATTTTTTATCCGATTTTAATAAATAAAACATTAAATTAAACCATTTTTAAAAGACTTTAATATGATCTGAACTGTTATTTTTTCTCGCACCCAGTTTTTGACAAAATACGATCAACATTTTTTTTTTTAAATTGCACTGTATATATATTTTTATTAATGTGCGATAAATAAAATTTATAAAAATAAAACAGCAATGAGAATAAATCTTGTGAAATTCCCTGACCTTGGTGCTAGAACATTATGCTTTTGATTCCCAAGGAGATTTTTTTTCTGAATATAAAATTGTAGACAAATTTATCCATACATCAAACTTAAGTCGAGAAATTAAGGATTAAAAAAATAAATAAAAAGTCAAGTATCCATTGTAAACAATATACAGACCCTATTTTAAATGTCAAAAGTGACAGTGACAGCTATTGATACAATACTGCAACGATTTTTAATTATTTCATAATTAAAATGTTGCAATATTTCAAACACTGTACTAGAATTTTGTGCTTCTACAGAAATCGTTTTTCAGTTTTTGAAATCTTGCAACATTTTTATTATGAAATTATTAAAAATCATTGCAGTGTTGTACCAATGACTGACACTGTCACTTTAGACATTTGGAATAGGCTCTGTATATTGTTTACTATGGGTATTTGATTTTTAATTTTTTTTTTAATCCTCAATTTCTCGACTTTGGTTTGATGAATGGATAAAATCGTTTACAAATTTATATACAGAAAAAAATCTCCTTGCGGATCAGTACAAAATATATATACAGTGCAATTTGAAAAAAAAAAGTTGATCGTCTTTTGTCAAAAACTGGATGCAAGAAAAAATATCACTACAGTTCATATTAAAGTCTTTTAAAAATCATTTAATTTGATGTTTTATTTATTCAAATCGGATCAAAAATAAGCGAGATACAGCACCAAAGGTTTTTCGTCAGTCACCCTGTATAAAACTTTTTCAGTTTTTCATTCTCTTTAACTTTTGTTTGAAAAGTTATGTCTTATTTTTGAATTTCAAAATTTGTTTGAATAAATCTATTAAATTTTGCAATAATTTTACGTTTATTTACGTTTTATAACTTTTAATTAAAACCCTCGCTTATGTTTTACTGATTGGAGAGTGGGCTAGAGGCCACCAACCCACCCTACATATACATATTAACTTTAATTACTAAACCGCCTCGCGGTTTGCAATAACTTTAATTACAAAATTTGAAAAAAAGAAAACTGACAAAGTAAAATTTTGATAAAGAGAATGGTTGCTACCGTTACTACGTGGTAAGCCATACTTACTTACAATAATTTGTGGTTAAAACATATTTAATTTTTCAATTCAGTGAAAGAAGGACTTTTTAATTATTGAAAAAAGTCATATTTCCAACCATTTTTTTTTTAATTTTAGAGCTTCCAATAAAATCTTCACAATTTAGAAAGCGGGTTGAATTAAAAAAATCTTGAAATCTAGAGAAGAAATTAGTCGAAATTTCTTGAATTCTTGAAAAAGTTAGTCTAGATTTTTGAAAAAAAAAAATCATAAAAATCTAGGGCCTCAAAGAAAGAAAAATTACTGAAAATTTCCAGAACCCTCAAGACAAATCTAGATTTCTAAAAATCTTTGCAATTTGGAAGATAAGAAGATAACCTTGACATCTGGAGGAGAAATTTTTGGAAATTTCCTGAACCCTTGGAAAAAAATGCTAGATTTCTAAATCAAAATTTTCTAAAAATTCTAGAGCCTCCTAGAAATTTAGAAGATCAGTTGAAAAAATATCTTGAAATCGGGAAGAGAAATTACAGAAAATTCTTTAAACTTTCTCGAAAATAAGAAAAAATTTCAAGGGAAAAATTTTCTAAAAAAATCTAGACCCTCCAAGAAAAATTCCGCAATTTAGAACTTTCTAAATAAGTTTATAGCCTCTAGTTGAAACAAAATATTGAATTTTAGAGAAGGAATTGCTGAAATTTACCTGAATTCTCGAAAAGAATACGAATTAAAAAAATATTTAGAGCCTGAAAAAAATCTTCGCAATTTATAAGAAATGTTGAAAACAAAATTTAATTTTGGGAAGAAGTTATTTGCCATTTTCTAAACTCTAAACTTTTAGAAAATCCTAATGCCTCACAGAAAATCCTTGCAATTTAAAAAAACTTCAAAAAAACTCTAGAGAATAAATTTCTAGAAATTTCCTGAACCCTCGAGAAAATAATCTAGATTTCTAGAAGAAAATTCTAAAAATTCTAGAGCCTCAAAGAAAATCTTTGCGATTTCGAAGACAAGTTGAATAGAAATTACTAGAAATTTCCTGAACTCTCGAAAAAACGTCTAGATTTTTAAAAACAAATTTTCTAAAAAGGCCTTCATTTAAATCTTCGCAATTTACTGGAAATTTTCTGAGTTCTACAAAAATCTACATTTCTAGAGAAATTTGTTTTTTTAAATTCTAAAAACTTCGCAATTTAAAAGACAGCCTAAAAAAAACAATCTTGATATCTGGAGAAATGACTGATGATAGTCTAGATTTCTAGGAAGATATTTTCTAGAAAAATCTATAGCCTCCAAATCTGAATAAAAGTTACTGGGAAAAAGTGTAAAGTTCTGGAAAAGATTTTTTTAAATTTTTGAGCCCTGAAGGAAATCTGCAATTTATAAGACAATATTAAAATGTGGAAAAAGAATTACTGGAAACAGCCTCAAAGAAAATTCTATAAATATTGAAACGAACTTTCTAAAAAACTCCCAAATAAAACCTTTGCTAAACATTCTGGAAATAATGAAGAAGAAATTACTGTAAACTTTTAGATTTAGAATCCTCCAAATTTACAAGGAAAACTTGTGAAAAATTCTAGAATCCTCGATCAAAATTCTTTGGAAAGGAAGACGCAAATAACTGAAAATATGGAGGAGAAATTCCTGAAACTTCCAGAAACCTCTAAGTAACTTCTAGAAATTTAGAAAAAAGATTCCTAATAAATTGTAAAAATAAACAAAATCTTGAAAGAACTTTCTTAAAAATCTAGAACTATCGAATAAAATCTTTGCTAAAAATTCTGGAAATATCTTTTTATTTATTAGATAAGAAACAGAAATTACTGTACACTTGTTGAATCCTCAAAACAAGTGTTATAAATCTAAAATGAAATCTTGTGAAAAATTCTAGAAACCTCAATATAAAAAAAAACTAAAAGTATGGATCATCTGAGAAAATTATAGAAAAAGTTGAACAAATTATTCTACAAAAACCATGAAGAAATTTCTATAAATAAATATAAATAATGACTTTCTGAAAAATTTAGAATATAATCTTTGCTAAACTTGTAAAAATTTGTAGAATTCTTGATGAAAATTCTTTGGAAAGGAAGTTGCAATAAAAACTAAAAGTGTGGAGGAGAAATTTAAAAAAATTTCTGAAAAATTATAGTTAAATTTATTTCTTACAAATTAAAATTTTTACGAATAACATGTCTCAATAAAACTTCTTCAGTTTAACCTTTGTTTGAAAAGTTATGTAATATTTTTCAAATTTGGAAAAATATCGCCTCGAGTAAACATCCACTTCTGGTTAATGAATGTTGACCAAAAGCTTTTCAGTTCCAGTTTTTGACGATAAAACCTTAAGTTTAAAGTTTTATCTCAAACAGATCTTTGGTTTTTGAGATACAGCGCCCACAGACATTTTCATGCACGAAAACAATACTTCCCCTATATATACTATATAGGGAAAGTAATAACTGCAAACTCTTTTGTGAATATAATTTATTATATTATGCTAATAGCAAGTTTTTGACATTCTCAAGGTTTTGGTTACACTTAATTTACGTCATTAATTGTTTAAATTTGTTCTATTTATTCCTATTTAACAGAAATGTATTTTGTAAATTGTTCAAAAAAGCATTCAGTTACCCATGATTGAATCCATGAAGGCCGAGTTATATTTTCTACTCTATTTCACAGTTCCAATTGTAATATTCAATGGTGTTGTTTCAGTTTATTTTTAATATATTTCCACAATAATTCTGATCACATTTGAAGAGAAGAGGGTTTACAAAAGCATTTATTTGTATCTATACTAATTTATGCGAAATACTTTTTTATGTAAAAAAAATGTTATGGGAATGGGCAGGATAAGATTAAAAGAAAAAATATAAAATACATTAAAATAAAAAAGATACAGGGAAAGTAATGGACATACATATTTTTTAATTGTTTAATTATGTGATAAAATGTTTAACTTGTGATAATTACTCCATTGTAATTAATATAATAACTGCTATAGAAAACACTTATTTATTTCTTTTCATTTCTCATACTGTAAGTCGCAAAATAAATAAATTTAAAATTTTAGCAAAAATACTCTTTCTATGTACAAGTTTATATTTATTTGTAATATTACGTTTTTATCAGATGTTTATGTTATTGGCAATAGGCTGTTTATTTTTTCAAATAGATTAAATAGTCAAGCTGAGAGTTTGTTTGCCATGTATGTGACCTCTTTGATATTTCTATGTATGTCAACATTTCAACATAAATAGAAACAATAGTGTTTATGCGTATGCCCATTTAGAGATAATTGGTTGATAACATATTTATATTAGATAGTTTTTTAGTAATTTAAAAGTATATTAAGATTTTAAAAAGTACATAGAGTAATTTGATAATATGTACTTGCATCATTTTCTTACTACCTTTTCCAACCCCAATTTTGGCACTTTTCTCATCAACTCAGTTACTTTGATATTTTTCTATTCATCACACTCCTCTCCAAGTACCCTTAATACAATCAATGAATGAATCATATTGAATTATTATTTTATTGATTGAAAAATTTGTTTTATGTATGTCTTTCAATATTTCATATTTATAATTTTTGCAGCCTAACCCCCCAATCAAAGTAGTGGTAACTGGAGCCGCTGGACAAATCGCCTACTCACTGCTGTACCTTATCGGAAAGGGAGATGTTTTTGGACCAGACCAGCCCCTCATCTTGCATTTACTGGACATTCCACCAATGATGGACGTTCTAGAAGGTGTGGTGATGGAACTCATGGATTGCGCGCTTCCATTGCTCCGCTCCGTCGTCCCCACCGCTGATCCGGAAGTCGCATTTAAAGACGTTTCGGCCGCATTCCTGGTCGGTGCCATGCCCCGCAAACAGGGGATGGAGAGGAAGGATTTATTAGCAGCTAACGTCAAAATCTTCCAAGTACAAGGAGAAGCCATGGATAAGTTTGCCAGGAAGGACGTTAAAGTACTAGTTGTAGGCAATCCGGCAAACACGAACGCCCTCGTTTGCGCCACGTACGCTCCATCGATTCCAAGAGAAAATTTTACCGCCATGACGAGATTAGATCAAAACAGGGCGCAAGCTCAAATTGCCCAAAAGTTGGGATATCCGGTTGGAACTGTATCAAATGTTATTATCTGGGGTAATCATTCGTCTACACAATACCCTGATGCTTCTCATGCTGTCGTAGCCAAAGGATCAAGTGAAGTCAGTGTAGTGTCTGAAATTAAAGATGATGCTTGGTTCAAGGATGTATTTTTGGAAACCGTGCAAAAGCGTGGTGCTGCTGTTATTGCAGCTAGAAAAATGTCATCAGCTATGTCGGCCGCCAAAGCTGCAGCTGATCACATGAGGGACTGGTTCATGGGAACAAAGAATGGAAAATTCGTCTCAATGGGAGTTATGAGTGACGGAAGCTATTGCACTCCTAAAGATGTCGTATATTCATTCCCAGTTGAAATCAAAAATGGAAAATGGTCCATTGTCCAAGGTTTGAAAATTAATGACTTCTCTAAACAAATGATGGAAAAGACCGGAAAGGAATTGGAGGAAGAGAAAAGTGAAGCTTTTGCTATAATCAGCAACAAGCTGTAAATTTGACTGAAAGTCCTCTATTTTTCACATTTTATGCATCGAGGAGAGTCCCCTAGAAGCACCTATATATTTTTGTACTAAAGAGTGATCTAAATTTTTTATAGTAATAGCCTTTTCTATCATCCGTGCGACCTGTTGGATTTATCAAAGCTTTATTTACAATTTATATACATATAGCATTTATTTTATTGCAGTTATTGTTTTTGTCATAATGTTTAAGATTCCAAATTATGTTTTTAAAGTATTTAAAAATAAAGGATTTATATAGCTGATAACACTTTTAATTTTATACCTTGTGATTAATTCATCTTTGTTACGATATAATTAATTATTTACACATCAACAAACAAAGCAAAATTGAATTCTAATTAATAGAAATAATTAATCTAAATAACTATACTCAAATATTTATAAATAGATTATTAATTTACTTTTACTATACAGTAAATGGTGACGCGGCCATCATAGTACTTTCCCTATATTTTTCTCGGAAATTATGTCGTTTACGCAAAACTGATATTCTTAATGATTTGCTCAATTTTAAATTCTTTACAATTAATTCTTTTATAAATTTCGTGTAACTCATCGTTAATCAGCAACAGGCAAAATATTTCAAAATTTTTAACTTAAGGTTTTATCATTAAAAACTGGAACCGAAAAACTTTTGGTAAACAAATTTAGTCAAGGCGCTTTTTTTTGTTTTTTTTTTTCCGATATTTTTCTAAATATGCAAAGTATTACTAAACTTTTCGAACAAATTTTAAAGGAAATGACAAACAAGTTTTATGTTTTTCGTAAAATTCTTGAAAAAATTAATAATTTTGACATTTTTTGTCTGTTGCCAATGAACTATAGGAGTTACATGAAATTTATCTAACAAGTAATTGTAAAAAATGAGAAAGTTATTAAGAAAAGCATTTCTGAGCAAACTTACAGGTTTCAAGAAAAATATACTGAACATATTATGATAGCCATTTCATCCCCATTTTTCGGAATATGATGGTGGTGACCGTTACTACGTAATATTTTTTTTTAATTTTAAAACGGTGGTATAAAACATTGTGTTTAATTTATCCTTGATTAAATTTTGTTTAACATAGATCATAGGTAAAAGAGAACAAATAATAAAACGAATGATTATTAATAAAAAATACAAATTTAATTTAAATTAGTAATAAATAAAAATACAAAGTACAATTTTACTTGAACATGAAATATAAAAATAAGTTAATATTTATTATGGAATGGTGTGTTTCGGCATCCACAATCATCATGTTTGCATGCACAGTTATCTTGCCTAAAACTAACATTATGATTAGAACACTGGCCTCGCGGGGAATAACTTTTGCTGCGGTCGTCATCGAAACAGTATCGATTGCTTATAATACTATGCGTTGGGCTTCTAGAGCGGCTTCTGAAACTTTTCCAGTCAGGTTCATTTTCCTTATTGCAGCAATAATTGTAATCCTTCATTTTATTTTTTTCAAGTATTTTATTGACGGTATCAGCGATACTCGATTTGACCGGAGATTCTCTACAATGGGTAGGTGGAGAATCGATTTTATCATATTTTGATGAAGAATCGTCATGCCAAAAATCAGGTTTGTTTCGATTAACACTTCCTTTATTCAAGCATGATTTTGGTGGTTCGCTGCAGACGCTCCTTGGTAACGTTTTCGTGGATGCATTATCGCAAACACATTTTGATCCACTGGGGCAGCCATCCTTACAATCACAACTCTTTTTTACATCAATTTTACAATCAATAACTTTCATCCGGTTTCGCATTCCGCACCTAAAGAAAATATGTAGAATATAAAATGATTTAGAAGTATTGTAGATTATCTAATGTAAAAATATAAGGTATTGCAATTAATGAAATATTTTTGCTTTTATAAAGATGGATATTTTTTATGGAAGTCATCTTCCTTTGATTGTAAAAATCTTTCATTAGCTAAATCTCTACGGAGTTGTTTATTCTGTTGGCTGTATTCTAAGGCTTTTTCTTGGTACACATCCAACCTTTCAGTTGTTGAAGCTCTGGAACACAGCAGATGCGCGTGTGTAAGATGTTGAAATCGAATGATTATTTGATATCAAAATATCAAAACTTGTCTTATTTATTATAAGAACTCAATTATTAAATAAGACCAGTTTTTCAGCAATAAAAATAAATATACTTACAGGTTGCATTCGAGATCTTTAATTTGGTTTTTAAGTCGGACGACTTCACTCTGTAGATCTTCATTTAGCAATCGCTGTTCGACAACTTGTTGCCGATTTTCCGCAAGGAGATGCTCCAAATTCTCAACTGTTTCCTGATCTTTCTGACAGTTTTTTCTCAACGATTCCGAATCCCTCTTGTATCGTTGGATATCTCTTTCAGCCTAAAAAATGAAAAATATTTTAATCATAAATCACCTTAAAATATAATAACTTGCGTGTGTGTGTGTTTTTTTTTTAATTAGGAATTTTGGCATCATAAGAAGACTAATACAGCATTACCTGGCATCCTGTTGCAATTTTCATATTAAAGAGTTTGTAAAAATATTAAATAATGAATTTCAATTTGTTTTTCTATCTGTTATTAGTAATAAGTAATATTTTATTTCGGTTACTATTAAGAAGTAATCATTTGTTTGTTTATATATTTAATAATAATAACAGGTTAATGATAAAAGAAACAAAGTACAAAATAGTAAATAATATATAATTTTATATTTTTTTACAAAGTTTGTACACAGATTTCTCGAAAACCATATGAACTATATAAGAATTATATTTATTTAAATTAATACATTCTTATTAACAATTAATATGGAAATTATTTGTTGAAACAAATAATACAAGTAATTTTGTTTCTAACACATTAGCTTGTATTATTTTTTATACAAATGCGTCACGAAGTTAGAGCCTCCACAATTATGTTTGTAATAATTTGTTGTATTAAAATAATAATTAATTAGGCACATACACATAGATTAAACTTGATATTTTTACATTTAAAGTGTTTAATATAATACAAACACTTCATATGAACACATACGGTTTTCTAAGCAAGAATTCATTCTAATAATTGGTCGTGGCTAAATAGCATATGATGAGGTCAAATACCGCTTTCAATTACCATTCCCTAACCGAAAAATCCCGACTAACATCCTTACTTAAAAAGAACACATACGGTGATATATCATTAATTTCAAAGTGCCAATCACTGCATTTATTTTTATGTAAATAAATCGTTATATCGCATTTTTTTCTAAATTTAAGACAATGTTGTCTAAAACAGTTATTTCAAATAACTGTTTTGGAAATAACTTATTTCCAATGCTTAATAGTTATTTATCTACGATCGTACAGAAAGTAGTCGCTTTTTGCATAATTTTTCATTGTAAAAGTGGCTTTTTAAAGCACTAGTGCTTTAAAAGGTCACTTTTACAATGAAAAATCATGCAAAAAGCGTCTACTTTCTGTACGATCGTAGATAAAATAATATTATCCTTTAAAAACGAAATGTATTTAAATTTTACATTTAGTCATAAAGATAGTTGTGACCGTTATTACGTGATAATTCATGATATAAACACTAAACGACACGAAAGTCGAAACGTCGTGTTTTTGTAATATGTTTTTTTAAATATATTTAATTATATTTTAGTGGTTAAAACATTGTGTTTAAGTTTAGTGTTTTACATATATCATAGTTTTTATGACAAAATCAGCATTCAACGATTATGTTGACGTTAAGTGGCACATTTTCAATATGTCTCAAATGCACATCATTGGCGGCGGTAGAACCAGAATGATGTCCTCTTTCAGTATGCGGTACCTAAACAAATGTTTAGTTATTAAATGGTATAAATATAACTCTTTTAGAATACACAATAGTAAAATCTCCAAGAAGCAACATTTAAAAAGGTGATGATGAAGACAGTAAATTGTGTAAAGTGCCATTTTAAGCTGTGTTCAAAATTTGCAAATAAATAATAATTTTAATAAAATAAATATTAAGTTTAAGCAAGTTTTTGAGGAAATTTGATGCAATTAATTGGACAATAACAATGTTAACATCATACAAGGAAGGTACTTTTTATTAAAAAGGTAGTAAACTTTGTATTGTAAAAATTAAATATTGATCCATTTTAAACCTATAAAATGTCTTAAATATTAAACTTAAGTATTTATCTTTACTGAAAGAGTTGAGCAGATTTTGGTACAATTTTGCACAATAATACAACCTTACTTATTAAAACACTCATTAAACCGTGGCTTGGGGTAGCGTACTCCTGACCTTACCCAATATGTTATATATTGGCCCAGAAATGCTAATTTTATAGTAATTCTTTATTGGAAGAGTTGAGAAGTTTTTGATAAAATTTTGTACAGTAATACAACTGGTTTAGTAATTAAAATGTTTTTTTTTATTATTTCGGGAACTTTTTATTGATTTAGATAGATACAGTTAGAATGTAGTCTAAAATTATATCTGTTTTGGGGAACAGAAAACTGAAAAGTACTGAAAATTTTATTTGATGCCTTTAGAAACTTCAAACCAAAAAGTGCAAAAAATTATATTTGAAGATGCTTTAGAACTATTATTATATAAAAATAATATAAAACGTCTATATTGGATAAGGCTTTAATTTAATTATTAAGAATTCAAGTGATGTTTTTTTTGAGTTCTTAAAAGCTATTTAATAAAGTTTTAATTCTGCAATATTGTGAAGTAATTTATGATTTAAACGATTGAATTAATTACTTGTATGTGTATATTTAAGGAAAAAAATGGTGATGTGGTCATCATAATACTTTCACTATATTTTTCTCAAAAACCAGGTTTAGGAAAATTACAATTAAGTTGATATAACTAACATGGTTTATAAATAATAGGCAAAAAATCTTAAAGTTTTTAATTATTATTTTTTTTCTCGTAGGTTAAGAACTTAACGAAAAAAAATGTTTTAATAGAACTTGTTTAGTTTCTCATTTTTTTCAAACTTTTGTTTGAATCGTTTTGTAATATTTTTCATATTTAGAAAAATATTACAAAAAGCAAAAAACAACGCCTCGAGTAAACATCCACTTCCTACATCAAACTGCAAAAACAAATTTAAAAATAATAACTTGTAATCAGTGATTAGCTAAACATTTAGACAAAAATCATTTATATAATTCTGACTATAACAGTAATCTACCTAATATACAAAACTTTCAGTAATTGTTCGTGAATTCTTAGCCATAGTTATGTTGCTAACCCTATGTTTTTTGTATTAATATACGCACCACTAATAATTTATGTAATACATTTTATTGAGCTACATTCAGGGTTTCTTTTAAAAAAAGTAAAATAAATTGCTCAATCAAAGTATTTGCCGTGGCTTTCATGACTTAAAGCCATCTGAAAGTGTGATCTTCTTTGTTAGTATATAGTTATTTTTGTTCCAATTCTTGATTCAAATGGATTAATCGACACTGGTAGCAGTCAGCACCATTTGTTTCACCCGATTATAATATAAATTATATTAATTATAATAAAGCACGCCCTTCATCCCACCAAATGCAGAGAAAAACCTTCTTTTCGAAGCGACTGGGTTTAGACAAATATGGTAATTTGTCAGGATTTACCCATGATATGTATTTCACATTATTATAGAGTAGCCATTTCTTATTGTCTGTAACGATTTTTCACAAAAGAGATTTTAAAATACGTTACCAATATTTGATTTTTATTTGATGCAGTGAGTTTATGCGGGACCCATTATTCTTGTTTCAGGATCTTTTCCATCTCATGTAGGCATTTGAAATTAATTACTGGAGTGCTCCCAGATGTGCTGGACGTTCTTTCTGCATTTGTGCCGAATTTTCAGCGAGCACTTTTTCCAACTTATCGTTCTCGCACTCTCTAGAATTTCCAGAGCGTTCTTTGACAAAAATTACGGCTCTAAAACCGTTTAAACCAAAATGCCCAGAGATTGCATTATACAACACCTTCTCTGAGAAAAGGACAAGTCGATTCGCATGCTTTTGCAGCATTTTTCGAATATGCACCTTAGCTGTTGTTATTTTCGACTGTCATGAACTGAATACTTAAAAGATTATGTTAGCCTTTCCGGCAAACCAATTGTCATTTTCACTATATAATCGCAAAAAAGCGGGAAATTGAATTGATTTTGAAATGAATTTCTTGACTGCTATTTTCTGAATTATTTTAGCGCAAAATATACCAAAATCATTTACTATCGGTAAAATCGACCGTAAGCCATGTTTTGACAAAAATAATCATATTATAATCACATTGATTAATTGCAGGCATTATATCTTTTAGTTTATCACTTATACCAGCATTATGAAAATATATGATTACTTTTTTGCTGTAGTTTACTTTTATCTTTTTTTCCTTTAAATGTTTACATGATTTGAGACTATTTGAGGATGGTTGTTAATATATGTAATGACTATGTTTTCTTCTCCTTTTGCCTTTCTGTCTGCTAAGTTATTATATAGAGACTTTATGTGATTACATTACAATACAGTTAACTATTTTTTATTTTAATTTCAGTTTTATTAATTATTTTACTACTTGTTCTTAAAATCTGTTTAACGGTTGTTCTACTATCATAAATCACTTTCATGTGACGCACTTTATCATTTGTACGACCAGTGCTGGTAAATTTTGTCGTATGATTAATATTAGGGAATGTTCTAAAGAGGTCAGTTATAGCCTCCATCTCATAATTTATACATGTAATTGTATTGATGGAACAAGATTATTTAATGTTATATACTAGAATAATTTTTCATTTCTTTCATAATTTCATTTATTATAATTTCTTGAGTCGTGTATGTAGAACGAAAAGTGTTTTGATTTTCATTATTTCACTTTAAGGAAAAAGCACAATTTTTAGAAAATCAACACTTCCAATTTGTTATTTTTTGCAATTGTTCAACGATATTTTCATTTTCTTCTTGCCTTGATCTAGATTATGTATCTCACTTTTAATTCAGAAATAAATTAATAACAGAATTAATTTATTTATTTATATTACTGACACCCTACTAGGTGATTAATTCACTTTCATGATGAAAGAGGCAACCTGGTTGACAATATTTATGTATGTACACAGGCATATCATGCGAGTATCACAGAAAAAAAATTACACTAGGAAGAAACATAATTATTTAATTTATCAGACATGCTCTCATTCATTCATTCTCTCAAAGAAAAACAATTTAAAACTTAAAGAGATGCACCACAGCCTTTAAAGGTGGTCAAACGATTTGAAGACATTCCATCTTCAAAATCAGCTTTCATTTACTGTAGGTATCTATAAATTTTAAGGTATGTTGCTTCACTGTTATTTTACTTATTACTTGGATGAATTAGTTAAACATTCTAGCCTTTGATTACTTTATTACTTTTAATAGAAAAAAAAACAATTGAAGATTAGAAGGCCATAGCTTTAAAGTAAATAAATAATTAAATGTAACACATAGTATCAAATAATGCAATATTTGGCAAATAATTTGATGAATCATCATTAAGAGAAACTTTATCGAGCTGATCAAAACGAATAATAAAGAAAGAAAATATATTTTGAGAATTCATGCCTATCCAAATGCGATCAAAATTTTTATAGAAAATTGTTACGAAAAAATAAATAATACCTAACTTATGTAATAATATTATAATGGATCACTTTTTATATCTCATCTATATCTCCAAATTCTAAACTATACTATATAATATTAGTCAACTGAAAGTGAAAGAGTCAATCATAATCTTAGAAGGTGGTCTAAAGATTATGTAGAAACAAATATGAAAAAGAAAATCATCCTCAAATCAGTCTCTTTTAATTTCTCCTCGTATCTTCAAATTTTGAATGAATAGTTTGAAGAACAATAAAGCAGTTTAGCTTATTGCCTTCAACCTATTCATCCAAGTAATTAATTAAATCTTTGAGACATAGATTATTCCATAATATCTCAGAACAAAAAAAAAAACGAAAGAGTTATATATAGCTTTGTACTCTTGTAGTTTTTTAAGAAAAGTTTTTAGTTTCTTATCTGTATCAGCTTTACCGTTTCATTGTTAATCTGAACTTGCATCATGACCTTTAGAGCTGGTTTAAGTATATTGTAGAAAAACTTCTGTATTTTCAAATTTTTATCTTTACTGCTTTATTATTCTTAAGCCTAATCATCCAAGTTAATTAGTTATATCTTCAAGCCATCGATTACTTCATAATATCTTATAAAAAGAAGAAACAATGACTTTGTTTTGCATTAAAACTTAACAAATCCATCCTAAAATCAGCCTTCATTTCCTTTCTGCATCTTCAAATTTTTATTTCAACTGCTTCATTGTCTTCAGCCTATTTATCCAAGTGAGTAGTTAAATCTTCAAGCCACAAATAACTTCATAATATGTCATAGAAAAAAACAATGATTCTTTGTTTGCCATTAAAATCATGAAATTTTTTCAACTTAAGAATCAATTTTAGTATCTTATCTGTATTTGCTCTTGTTGTAAGAGTTTTATCTTTGAATCCGGTTTAAAGACTCTCTAGAAACGATTTGAAGACATTTAAACTTAAAAATCAGCTTTCGTTTCCTGCTGTATATTTAAATTTTAACCTATGCTACTTCATTGTTCTTTAAAGTACTCCTTCAAGTAATTAATTAATCGTCTAACCATAGAATACGTCTTAACATCTCAAAAAACAATTGCAGGATGAAAGATAAACTAATGTATTTTCCGTGTTATAATTCATTTAGAAAGGAAATAAAATACGCATTTAACCATCGCCATAGGTAGCGTACTCCTGACCTTACCCAATACACTATTTATTGGGCTAGCGTATCCTTAACCTACATTCGTAAACTGCGTATTAACCTAGGTCAAGAGTACGCTGGTAAATAATTTAGTTAAAAAATGGTGAAATTAGTCACAATTTGGGATTACCTCAAAAGGCCTTTAGGGAACGTGAGTTATCCCCTCATCCGTGACCCTTCCAGTTTACATGTTCCTTTTCGACAATTGTTAGTATTTAGATCCTGATTTTAAAAGTTTGAATTTGAACGGAAACATACTTTGTATATTTGTAAAAGCTTTCGATGTAATTTTTAGTAATAAAATATTGTTACTGTCAAAAATTTTGTTCCTCTTGAATATTTGAAATAAAGCGGGTTTTCAAAAATTATCAAAGAGCAAAGCCCAGAGAACAATCTCGTCAATTGTTTCCTTATGTTTAATAAACATCCTGTATATCTGCATTAAATACGTAAATAATTAAATGTATTAATTAACTGAAAGTTTGAAATGTCCAGGTTTATTAAATTTGATGCATTTAAGTAAATATACTCAACTTTAGTAATAATCGCTTGATTGGATTAATTAAACAGTTTTCTTGTACATTGTGTCGTATTTTAATGAGCAACAATGTTATGAAACCAGTACGTTTATTATATAATATGAGAAATACTTGCGACCAATCCTGTGAAAGTAGAGGTATAACATGCGTGGAAAAATAAATTACACATAGGCCACTAAATGAAAATTAAAAAGCTGATAGCAAAAGTTATTATAAAATAAAGCACTAAAAACTTTTCTTCACACAGTTTATTTGAAATACCAAATATATATTTCGGACATAAAGTCACCATTATCAATTTTAGTGCTTTGTTTTAATCAAGTTTATCTTCACGTGACTCATCCAATTAATTTACTATTGCAAAAGTTATTACTTACTTGCATCTTGATGCCCTCTTGATCACAGAGCTGTCTCTGAAGATCTTCTTTCTGCTTATCAAGTTTCACGCACAAATCTTGCACAGACGCCAAGTCCGATTCAGTCCTCTCCAGCTGCATCTTGTAGTGTTTGATTTGCATTTCAAAATTGGCGATCTGACAACTCATTTCTGATATCTTAAAAATAAAAAAAATTATTATTCGCGTTTTTAAATTATTAGTTGTTTAATTACGACCACGCAAAGGACTTTAATTATATTATTAAAAAATTTGAAATGTCTAAAAATTATATAAAAACATACCTGTCGCTCATAAGTTTTTATTACACAATTCCGCTCATCTAATTGTCTTTCCAAATCACTCGCATGATCTAAAGCAACCGATAGTTGGACTTTTGATTGTGTAGCTTCGTTCTCCAAGCTGTGATTGTTGTTTTCCAGTGCGGTCGCTTCGTGGGACAAATTTCTGAATTGATCCAACATTTCACTACGTTCTACTTCCTGAAATATTCAAAATTCATCACTAATAGTTTAGTAACACCAATATGCATAAAAGACCACGTTTAAATCAATTAATTCATGATAATGTTTCTCTTTTAACCCCTTAAGTACTGAATTATTTTTTTATTTTTATGACTATATAACGGATTTAATTTGTTGCTATATGAACAAAGGGAAAATAAAAGGGAATATCTGAGAGCAGAAGAAAATATTACAGAACTGTTCAGAACAGAAGAAAACATCAGAGAAGAACAGATAATAGCAGAGAACGTCATAAAACAGAAGAGAAGAGAGGAGATGAAAACATTACAAGAGAATATCAGAGAACAGCAGACAACAAAAGAGAATATCACAGAACAGAAGAGAAAAAAAAATCTCAGAGATCAAAAGAGAATATCAAATAACTGGAATAGCAAAGCAGAAAACATCAGAGAATAGCACATAATATCAGAGAACAGAAGAGAGCAGAAGAGAAGAGCACAGAACCACAGAGAATATCAGAGAACAGAATAAACAGCAGAAACCAGTTGAGAACGGAAGAAAACATCAGAGAACAGAAGAGAACAGAGAAAAGCATTAAAGAACAGAAAAGAACAAAAAAGAGCATCAGAGAATAGTAGAAATCAGCACAAAAACACAAAGAATAGAAGAAAACAGAACAAACAGCAAAAACCAGCAGAGAACAGAAAAAAATATCATAGAACCGCAAATAACGGCAGAGAACAGAAGGGAAGAGAAGACAGCCAGGAAAGAACAAAGGAGAATATCAGAAAACCGAAGAGAACAAAAGAGAACAGCAGATAATTCAAAAGGACAACAGAGAACAGCAAACAACAGAAGAGAATATCAGAGAGTAGAAGAAAATTTTACAGAACAGCACAGAATAGAAGAAAACATCAGAAAACGGCAGAGAATAGTAGAGAATATCAAAGAACAAAAGTAAATATCAGAGAACAACAGATAATAGCAGAGTACATCAGAAAACAGAATAGAACAGAGGAGAATATTAGAGAATAGGAGAGATCAAAGGATAATATCAGAGAACAGCAGATAACAAAAGATAATATTAGGGAACAGAAGAGAATATCACAGAACAGAAGAGAACAATAGAAAAAACAAAAGTGCCACCTTTCCTTTTTCGCTTCCCTGTATTAACTAAATTAATTTTTGAACGTTTTGTGCTGAGCATGTGTACATCTTTTTTATCTTTACATCTTAGTGATAAAACCGTGGGATGAAACATTTTGGATTCTCATTTCTTTAGTTTGAGGCAAGCAAACTCTTTGACATGTGTTTTCTGTTCTTTCGCGCATTTCCAACTACATTTCTATCTTGTTCTAGAAATTTTAAATATAATTGTGGAGATGAATAATAATTGTCCACACATTGTAGATAGCCATCTCTTTTTCTTCTAGGACAACACTCTCTGACGCCGATTTATGAATTCCCGATATTTTATCTGCGCAAACCAATTTTTTAAAACAATTGCAATAACCTGATGAAGACTCGCAAAGTCTATCTTCTTAATTGTATCATTATTATCCAACTTTACGTTGTCTGTAAAATGAAAGAATCTTGAGATATCTAAAAACCTATCCCGAGATATAGTGGCTGCAAAAATTGGTTTATTATACTTCTTTTTCACAAATATGAACTCAATTTAATTTTTTTTACTTAAGGCATCATAATAACGGGTGTCCAACAATTATTGCAGTCCCGGGTTGCGTTGGAATCAAAAACGTAGGTCAATTCTTTCATGTGCCAAATAAATGAACTGACATTTTAATTGTCAAACATAACTTAAATGTCCATTAAAAATGTCTGTTCATTTATTTGCAACATGTAAGAATCGACCTACGTTTTTTATTCCAACGCCACCCGGGACTGCAATAATTGTTGGACACCCGTTACATTATGAGAAATATTCTTTCATTTTACCATGAGTTATTGAAAACCACAAAAAAGGGGGGATTAATAAAGATAATTGGAATTTACCTTATTTGCAATTGTAAGGTGTCATAACCAAACGTCAAGCAATTGTTTGCGTTCAACGCCTGCCTCTTAAATTCAGATGGCGAGTCAGACTCGTCCACCGTAACTTCGCCCAAGTACAGATGACGAGTCTCACTCGTTAAATGTAGCCAAGGGGTTAATAAAAACTCTCTACTACTATTGAAATCACAATGAATTCATATCCGAAGGAGGAACATTTATATTAGAAGTTGTTAACTTTTGTAATAAAGAGTCCCAAGAGAAAGTTTAATTTAATTAAGCGTTGTGTATATATTGCAAAATTTTCCTGGCTATAACCAAAGAACATGATTTCGGTAGGACGGAGCAACACCACATACGTCCAACACGTCTCTGCCACGAGTTGATCTCCAGAAGAGGTCACATTTGCCTCCACGCAGTCCTCATTTAACTCCTACAAACGTTTTCTGCGAAGTTTTCTCAAATCTAAAGTTTACGCATTTATAAGAAGTTTTAGTGTTCGTGACCGCGAACAGGAAAACCAAGGAAGGGTTAAAAGTGCAAGTACAAGTAGCGAAAAGAAAAGGAATAGAATAGGGAGAAATAAGAAAAATGGCAAAAGATAGAGAACAGTCGAAAATAGGAGCAAAAGAAAATAGCTAAGACATATTGTAGGATTTAAAATGATAAAAAGATAAATAAACATTTTAAAGAAATAAATCCTCAAATTGTATAGTTTAATAAATAATAAACATATTGTAACGTTTTTGCACGTTATACGGGTGTGTAAATAATTGCAAATGATTTATTGAAGTCAATTAATATTACCAGTACGTATTTACATCTGACATTTCTATCTGACACTTGTTTTTTATTTCGATCCAGTCGGCACGCCCATGACGCATCCCCTCACCCCACGCGTCTCGTGACACTGCCCCTCCCTAAGCATGTTTCGTCCCGAAATGAGTCCTCCGACACCTTATGACGATACCTGCACTGGGACCCCTTTGTACATTTTGACGTTCGAAAAAAATAGCAGTCTATGGGTTTCTCATGTCGTATACCACTGGAATTATAACAGCATACCAAAATCTCGATCCCAGAATTGGCAAAAAGGACTTCCACCATGCTTCTGATTGTTCTCCAGTCCAATTGGTCCAACCCACAAGCTAGTTTCGGTATTGCCAATTTCTTGATACCCCCATGTAGAAGTGAATCCCTCAAATCATTTAATGATAGCCATACATCCCTGTAGGTTGGCTTCTGATGAGAGTACTTCTTCGTTACCAGATAGTAAATGATCCTTTTCGGTAGGTGGCTACTAACATCTAGGTGGACTATGCTTCCGACTTTAGGACATTGAGTGCGTAGTTCCTCCAACCTTCCAAATTTCTTCCTGAAGACGCTAGCAATTCCTCGTGACATCTTCAAATCCTGGGCCACACAATGGGCAAGACAATAGTCCGAAGGTACTTGGAATAGATCTCGTTGTTCTCTCGTTACATCAAAATGACTCTTACGTCCATCAGAGTGCTGAACCATGAAGTCTTCAAATGCTTTCTCGTCGCTTTGTTCAACCACCGCACGAATCGCTGCGCCATCTTCTTCGCCAGCATAAGGGGTCAGACGATTGAAATGGACAACTCTTGCTTTTCCTCGGGGTGGTTTTTGAATTCATCGTATATAGGATTGATTTTCTCTATTATCTGGTATGATGTTTGCAATTTTGGGGAGAGACCTCGGCGTCTTTGTGGGTTAAATAACCACACCATATCTCCATCTTTATAACCACTGTGATCCGTTTTTAGGTCATAATTCTCTTTCATTCGGTCGCTAGCACGTTGGATGTTGGATCGCACATGATTATGGATTTCATCCATTTTTCGTCTCAGGTCGCTCACATAGTCTTCCCCTCCGAAACTTTAAATCACATGGAAGTCGTAGCTCTCGACCCATGACGATGCTCGCTGGAGTCTGCCCGGTTGTTTCGTGTACAGCCGATCGATACGCCAGCAAGAAAAGATGGAGATGTTGGTCCCAGTCTCTTTGATGGTCAGAGACTACTTTTGACAAATAGCGATTGATGGTCCTATTCATTCGTTTCACCATACCATCTGATTGTGGATGCAGAGCTGTTGTCCTTGTCTTATGAATCTTAAGGATTTTGTATACCTCTTGAAAAAGATTCCATTCGAAATTTCTTCCTTGGTCAGAATGTAGTTCTAAGGGAACACCGAAACGACATATCCACTCCTTAATTAGTACTTCTGCTATTGTTGAAGCCTCTTGGTTTGGTAACGCATAGGCATCCACCCATTTACTGAAGTAATCCATTACCACCACGATGTATTTATTTCCTTGGTGAGACTCGGGGAATGGCCCAGCGACATCAATTGCGATTCGCTCAAAAGGACTACCAACGTTGTACTGACGCATAGGTGCTTTCCTTCGTCGTTGTGGACCGTTACTTGCTGCACAAATCACACATTTCTTGCACCATTCCCTGATCTACCTTACAGTTCACCCAGTAGAATCTCTCCCGAAGTTTGTTTAAAGTCTTTGACATACCCAGGTGTCCACCGGAAGATCCACTATGAATCTCTTGCATCACTTCAGGTATTCTACTCTTTGGAATTATAATCTGCCTTCGTTCTTCGCGCCCTTCTGAATCTTTGAATATGCGTTTAAGCAGTCCCTTGTCCAGTACAATAGAATCCCACTGAGCCCAGTATGACTTCAATTCAGGCGAATATTTGGAGACATCATCCCATGTTGGCCTGGTTCCACTTTCCTTCCATGTCATCAGGGGCTTTCGAACAAGGTCGTCGTCTTGATCCTGCCGGATTTCTATTAAATTCCAGTCATCGCTTTCAACAGCTGTTCGGAGTACTTGACTTTCCTTTGATTCTGCGTTGTTACAGTGCTTGCAATTTTCTGGGCATGGCCTTCGCGACAAAGCATCTGCATTGCTGTGGATTGCTTCAGCTCTGTGTTCAGTGTCAAAGTCAAACTCCTGAAGTCTTTCCAACCATCTTGCGACTTGTCCTTCCGGATTCTTGAACTGAAGAAACCATTTAAGAGCAGCATGATCGGTTCTCAATAAGAATTTCCTTCCATATAAATATTTATAGAAGTGTTCTACTGATTTGACTACTGCAAGCAACTATTTTCTCGTTACGCAGTAGTTCCGTTAAGACTTGGATAAAGTCTTGCTAAAATAGCTGATCACTTTTTCCTGCCCATTCTGTATTTGTGATAAAACAGCTCCAATTCCTACATTGCTTGCATCGGTATCCAACAAGAACCTTCCCTCTGACAACGGATAACTTAGAACTGGTGCGCTGGTAAGTGCGTTTTTCAGCTTTTGGAACGCCTCCTGGCATTCCCCGTTCCAGAAGAACCGTTGTTTTCCTTCAGTGAGGCGGGTTAATGGTTTAGCGATGTTTGAAAATCCTGCAACGTAACGACGGTAATACGTGCATAATCCAAGAAAACTCCGGAGTTGGTGTAAATCCTTTGGAACTGGCCATTCCCTCACCGTTGAGATCTTTTGGCCGTCGACTGCAATACCTTGGCTTGAAACAATGTGTCCTAGGTACTGCACCTTTCTTGAAAAGGTGACACTTCTTCGGGCTGAGTTTCAGTCCAGAATCCCTTAATCGTCGGAACACCTCTTCTAAGTTCTTCATGTGGTCTTTGAAGGATTTTCCCATTACAATTATATCGTCGAGGTAAACCAAACATGTTTTCCAAGATAGTCCTGTTAGTACCGTCTCCATTAGTCTCTCGAACGTCGCGGGTGCATTACATAGTCCAAATGGCATAACATTGAATTGCCATAATCCATTGCCTACTGTAAATGCTGTTTTTTCTCTGTCCTCGGGAGCTACTTCAACTTGCCAATATCCGCTTTTAAGATCCAGTGTGGAGAAAATAGTAGATCCAGCCAAGGTATCCAATGTGTCGTCAATTCGGGGTAAAGGATAACTGTCCTTTTTGGTAACATTATTTAGTTGACGATAGTCAACACAGAAGCGAGTTGATCCGACCTTCTTCTTTACCAATACCACTGGCGAGGCCCACGGACTACTAGATGGTTCTATAATGCCCTCACTCCCCATGTCCTGCACAATCCTATCAGCTTCCTCCCGCTTCGCCAGTGGCAGCCTAATCGGTCGAGAATTTTCGGTATTAATTTTATGTTGAACGATATTGGTTCTTCCTTTTTGTCCAATATCAAATACGTCCTGATATTCCATGATCAACTTTTTTACTTTTTCTCTTTTAGTTGGATTACAATCTTGGGTCGAAAGGGAAATCAACTTTTCTAGTTCCGGGTAACTCATTTCATTGTTTTTATTCTCTGCTGTGGTTTTCCGCAATATCGATGAAGCAGCAGAACAATGTCCTACCAGCACTTCCTTCCTCAAATGAACAGAGTAATAGTTAGTATGTTATTCATTATTCTAACTAATACATTGTTATCGGTGCAAACGAGTGTTTTTCCTATTGCTACTCCTCGTCCCAGTTTATCGTCATCAACGATAGGTTCAAAGATCATAATGTTTTTGTGATGGGATGCTTCTTCCAATTGGCCCTCAATAATTACCTCACTTCTCTCCGGAACTGATGTTTCCGTTGGAAGGGTTACCCAGACTCTATCAATATTCCGTCTGTGGAGTACCACTTCCTCTCCATTAACTTTTAGGATTCCATTCTTAAGATCCAACAGGAAGCCTCTAGTATTCATGATGTCCATACCGAGAATTAATTCGTCTTCAATGTCAGCTACTATGAGTTGGTGTTGGAATGATGTGTTCCCTATGGTAATCGTGGATTTTATTTCACCATGAATATTAGCAGGTTCTCCTGTTGCTGTTCGTAATTTCCAGGTCGTTGGTCTTACATTTTGCGGTTTTGACACAATATCAGGTCTTATAATTGTCCTAGTAGCACCCGTGTCTAGTAGCAGTCGACAAGAGTTTCCATCAATGTTTCCATCCACAAAAACCGTATCGACGTGGTGTGACAAGTATGCCACTTTTGCAGTTTTTCTAGGGGCTTGATGTTTTTTAGCCGACGGACACCCCCTGAGGTCGGCTTGTTCTAGTTTTCCGACTTTTCATTGGTGCGATTATTTGATCTTTCTCTGCACCGACGTTGTATATGACCGTGTTTTCCACATTTCCAGCATTCCACTTTCTTCCTGTTTGCTAACGATTCCTTGATGATATCTTGTATCATTTTTCTAAGATAATCCAATCCTTCTCGTGAATCTTCCATTTTCCGAACACGGCCTTGACTCCTAACTGTACTTTTCGCTGCTTCTATCTCGAGCGCACGAGACAGTGCGTCTACTAATTTAATTGGTCGAGCGAGTATTAATGCCTGATGTATGTCTTTATCCTTCAATCCATCTAAAAATGCCTGCACAGCTAATGTTTCCAAGATGTTCTCTGTTGCACCAGGATACGCCAGTCGTGTTAATCGAGCTATATCTGCTTCAAATTCTTGCAAACTCTTATCAGATTTCTGGCAGCGATTTTTAAGTTGTGAATGGTACACGTGTTCAAGGTGTAATTCATCTCACCCTGGGACACTTTATGCAAGACATTTGTTGCATCCCCACGCAGTGTTAGAATTAAAGCTGTAGCCTTTTCTGTTGCGTTCCATCCATTGGCTGATGCTGCGGCCTCAAATTGTCTAAGGAAATTATTCCAAGAAGTTTGGACATCAAAATTAGGTGGTTTCATTTTTATCGAGTGGTCAGGATAATTTTTTATGTCATTTAATTCAATTCCTCCGAAATTTCTTTTTATTTCCGTTAATTTTTCTTCCATATTCCTAGAAATTTCCAGCATTTCTTGTTTCATTTTATCGGAATTTTCTGTCATTTTCTGATATTTCTTTTCCACGAGTTCCGAATTTTCATTAATTTTATATTCAATTTCGATAATTTTCCTTGAATTTTCTAGAGATTTTTCTTCCAGGTTTTTAGAAATTTCTAGCATTTCTTGTTTCATTGTATCGGCATTTTCCGTTATTTTTTCTTCCAGATTCCTAGAAATTTCCAACATTTTCTCTGTCATTTTATCGGAATTTTGCCTCAATTGCTCCATAATTGATGCTGTGTCGTCTCCGATATCAAATAAAAATGTGTCTGGATCATGGCCTTCTTCTTGCAGCGCTTCCTTAAGTCTCTGTTGTAACACACTCTTCTTGCTGCTCGTATCCAAATCCCGTTCTTCCAGTTGCACTTTTAATTCAGCCACTTTTACATTTCTATCTGACAATTCTATCTGACACTTGTTTTTTATTTCGATCCAGTCGGCACGTCCATGACGCATCCCCTCTCCCCACGCGTCTCGTGACAATATTTTCAATAGATGGCTTACTTTTTTTAATTGCACCACTAAATATAAACTTTCTTTTGTAACACCTTTTATATATAAATTAAATACTTCAGACTAAGAATGTTGATAAAATAATTAGATGATCTTCTTTCAATATGACTGAGGATCAATAATGTTATATAAATATTTACAGTAGAAAATTATTTTAAAACCTTAAATATTACTACCTTTTGTGTCATGAGATCCTCAATCCTCTTCACTTCGGCAACATAGTGTTGCAATTGCCTTTTCAAGTCCTCAATTTGCCTCTTAGCGATCTCCAGTTCACCGTTAGCTCTTCGGCAATCCGACGTGCAAGCGGCCAAGTCTTCCTGAAGTCTCCTATTAATCAACACTTACGTAACATCATCTGTGAATGATAAAAAAGAAGCGCTTGTCATCTTACCTATTTTCACATAGCGCCGTTTCTTTCGCTTTCAACGCGCACTGCAGTTCGTTTTTCATGCTTTGAATTTCACATGTTGTATTTTTCAAAAGGAATTCTTTTGTGTTCTTCTCCTCGACCGTCGAGCTGTAACAACACAATGGAATTCAATTAGGTTCCAAGACTAATCGAGTGGGTAAACGTTGCGCAAATCAATTAATATTAAGTCGAACGTCCATTATGCATATTACGCAATGTTATTATGGGTAAAACGTGTTCAAGAACCATCATCATTTATTATTGTTATGTGTGTCGTCTGGGTGAAATAAAAATTGGTGAGATCTTTAAGCGGATTCCTCTGTCAAATGGTAGTCGCTAGGTCAGAGGTCGAATTCGATAGGCGAAAATCGAAATCAACTTTCACCGTGCACTCAAATGCAACGATCGAGACGGAATAAGAGCATTAACGGTAAGTATGAAACAATGTGTGGAATTGCACTATCTAATAGTCTCAAATAGCTATATGTAAAAGTTCCATTCTAATCATATGTTTTATTATTAAACGGTTAAACAGTTAGATCGTCGCCGTTGGGCGCGGAACCTGCAGTAGCAGGAAAAGTTGAAGTAATTATGCTAAAAAAAAAAACAACATTAAAATGCGCAATTAAAGTCAAGGATAATTGCACTCGTCCTTTACTTACACCTATTAGAAATATGAATATTTAATGTAGATCAGATGAAATTGTGTTATGTTTAAGCGTCCGGACGTAACTTGCAATAGTGACAGTTGTGAAATTATGGCAAGAGTATTATGTAATTTTGTCAATAAAATCGTATTGATTACTTTTTATTAAGTAATACAACCGATTGGACAAATTGGTGAGAAATTGCGCCAGTGCAATTTACAATGATTTCCTAATAATACGAGTCATTCTTACATTGGAATTAATTTCGTTATTGAATAACCAATATAACTTAACCACAAGATATTTCTTCCTAGAATTGTTAATAAAGTGAAACTTTAATTAATTTTTTTAACATATATATTAGTACTACGAAATTGAAGGTAGGTCTTAATTGGCAAGAAATGTGACCTGATTTATTATACACAGAAATTAAATAGGACAAATTATTAACATATTCTAGAAGAGTAAGGAAAAACATCAAAAATCTGGTGATACAATTTGTTCAAATTGAGGTTTCTACTTCGTTATACATTTGACGAATAAAGCACTAATAACCTTTCTTCACAATTTTATTTGATTTACCAAATGTACATTTCGGACACAAAGTGAAAATCAAATAAAATTGTGAAGAAAGGTTATTAGTGCTTTATTCGTCAAATTAATTTGATCTTCACGTAACTCAAGCAACCATACATATTTAATCACAAACTGCTTTTATTGGTTACACAAAACAAAGTTAAAAGCGTGTTCAACTTGTGAGAATATATTAATAATATTAACAGTGTAGATATTAAATCATATTTTATTACTAGGTTTGTTACTCACTCGTTAACAAAGCCATCTATCATCATAACGATCGGGTTTGATAATATCGCTTATCAAGACTGAGAGTCAGTTCAATATGTGGTTGTAATGAAGTGATTAAAATCTTGAAACTTTCGCGGATGATATTTTTTATTCAAGTCGGAATGTAAATCTCTCGAAAGTGATGAATGGCATCACCCTTCCGTTATAGATTCCTGATCTCCGTTTGCCTAATTGGGAATCTTTCGCGGATTTCTTGTATTTTTTGTCAGGATATGATGTAATTTGGAATATAAATTAATGTAAAATTATAATTATTCACTTGAAAAAAAGTGGTGCATTCATAAGAAACTCTGGTGGTGTATTCTTATGAATATGCCAAATTTTTTTGAATGGAAGAATTATAATTTTACCATAATTTATCATTGTTAGGTATTGTTAATCGAGTTATATTTAATATAATCGCCAGTATTAAAACTGCTGTTTGTTTAAAAACTAAAAGAGTAGTAGTGATTTATAAGAAAAGCACATGGTAGCCTCTAATCCACTCTCAAACCTATAAGAAATAGGTGTTAAGTTGATTTTTACATTTTCTGTACGAAGCGAATTTTTGGAAAATTTCTTCGGAAATCTCCGTCTTTAGATATTATATTCACAATTTTTAGATTTTTTTATTTGGCTGTTTCATTCTTTTCTACGTTTCCTTTTTTTTTTGCTTTCCTGTTACTCGCGCCTCGCATATTTTTCTTGTGATTCTGTCTTCTCTCATTCTTGTTACATGTCCGAGCCATCTCATTTGGCTTTCCTTTATTTTCTCCTGTATTGGTCTGCCTTATAGCTCTCTTCAATATGTTTCGTTCCGTATTTTATCCTTTCTGGTTTTATTTTCTATTGTTCTGAGTATTCTCATCTCCATTGCATTTATTCTGTCTTTATCTTCTTTGTCATCGTTACTGCTATATATTAGACTCTTTTCACAATTTCTATTTTTGTTGTTTTTGTTATTTCTTTTTTATTGAAGAACGTATTTTTTAACATATTAAAGATTTTCGATCTTGTTCCAATTTTGTCTTCAAATTTTTTGTCAATTTTTCTATTTCCCTGAATTATTGTTCCTAGGTATTTACAGCTCTCTACTTGTTCGATTTCCTTTCCTTTTATTTTTATTTTGTATTCTTGTTTCTCCTCTGATTTTATCATTGTCTTTCTTTTCATAATTTATTTTCTGTAGTTCTTCCTCTATTATCTTCATATTTTTTGTAGTTCTTCTCCTGACTCCCCAATTATTGCCATGCCATCTGCAAACATTAGTTCAGCTATTTTCTTCCATCTTGCAATATTCAACCTTTATCGGTTTCATTCGTTTCTTTGCTTTTTTCATGGCGCTGTCTAGTATTATTGTAAATAGTATTGCGACACCTCTTTTCTTTGAAAACTTTTTTGATTCCTCATTGTTTGTTCTTATTACGTTCTTATTCTCCTCGTACATGTTTTAATTACTTTTATTATTTCCACTTCTATTCCTCTTTCTTCTAGTTCTCTCCATATTTGTTCCCTTTTTATCCTGCCAAAAGCTTTTTCGAGGTCTACAAAACATATATGCATATCTCTATTCTTCTTGATCATTTTGTTTCGCTTAGTCGCCTTAGTATGATTATTATATCTTGTGTGCTTCTGTCTCTTCTAAAACCACATTGACTATCTTCAAATGTAGGTCCTATTTTTGCTCTCATTCTTCTCTCTAGTATCCTTGTCAATATTTTACTCGGTATGCTCGTTCATGTTATCCCTCTGTAATTTTCACATTCTTTCTTGCTTTAATTCTTGTGTATTGGTAGGATTATTCCCTTGTTCCATTCTTTCGTTGTTTTTTCGTTTTTTATAATGTATTTTATTATTTCTTGTATTTTTATAATTCATTCTTTTCCCAGGCATTTCATAATTTCTGTCTTTATTTCATCATATCCTGTCGTTTTTCCCGTTTTTTAGTTTTTTGATTGCTTATCTCCTCTTCCTTTATTTCTTCTATATGTGTGTTTATATTCCTTTGTTCCTTGATAATCAGTTCTATTTTCTTCTTTCTCTTCTTTTGTTAGCTCTTGGAAGTATTTTCTCTATCTTTCCGTTATTTTCCCTTCGTTTGTTAATATAGTTCCGTCTTTATCTTTTATGATCATCATATTATACTCTTTCTTTTTTCTTAATTGTTTTAAGGTTCCATTTAATATTTTCTGGTCCTGTGTAAAGTTTTCGTTCATTTTTTCTCCAATTTTTTTTGTTTTTCTTCTTTTACTATCCTCTTTGTTTCATCTCTCTTTTCTCTGTATATCATGTAGTCATCTGTTTTTTTTTTCGTTTCTATATATCTCTTCCATTTTTCTTTTATCGCTCTTTTAATTTTCTCCTTCCATCAATTGTTTTCTTTTTATATTCTTGTTTCCCAATTTTGTTGTTCTGCAACTTTCATTTGCTGCTTCCAAGATTATTCTTTGAACTATTTCCCATTTTTCTCTATTTACATGTTTAGATGTTTTTCTTCTTCCATGTATTTGTTGTGTATTTTCTTCCGGAATTCGCCTTGTATGCTTTGATTTTTTCTTTTATTTTGTTTCTTCTTTTGTCGGTTTTATCCTTCCCTTTCCATATCATGTCCATTTTTAACAGTTTGTGGTCACTATTTCCGCTTTTCCAATTTCTGGTGTCCTGGGTTCGTGTGTATATTTGTGTATTTCTTTATGTTTAAATTTCGTGTTTGTTATTACTAGATTGTTTTCGACGCACAGTTGTATTTATATATATTCTTGCTCCATTGTTGTTTCTTATGTTTTCTTCTTCGACTCCCATTACTTTTCCTTTTCCTTCGTTTTCGTTTGCTACATTGCCATTTAGATCTCCCAGTTTTCGGTTCCTTCGTCTAGTTCTTTCTGTAGTTGTTCGTAGAAGCTATTTTTCGTTTCTTTTTTTGCATCTTCATTTAGTTCATATTAGTTTTATGTCTGTAGCAGTAACTTTTTCATTCAGATGTTTTTCTCTTATTGTATTTTTATCCTTTCCGGTGCTATAATCAGTCCTACTCCACCTTTTGCTCTTTCTTTTGTCTCTACGCCTGTCCATGTCAGCCAGTATCCTTTATGGATTTTCTTCATTTTTTGTTCTTTTCTTTCTCTCTCTGTTATTCCTAGTATTTCGATTTTTTTTGTTCAATCATTTCTTCCACAATTTCTACTTCTTGTCCCAGGTATTCTCTTATATTCCATGTCCCTATTCGCATTACTTGTTTTCTGTTATTTCTCTTATATTTCTTCTTTTTTCATTTCCTTATTCTTTTTTTTCGTTGTTTTGCCTTTTTTCTATCATATTTTAATCGTTGTTTGGCTTTTTTATTTCTTGTTTTGTTTCTTCCCATTCGTACAGTAGTAGTAGTAGTAGTAGTGTTAGGTTATCGACCACGTGGTCCTTCCGCCATGTGTCATTTGTGTATTTGTGTGTGTGTAAATGAGCTTGTTACTTTAAAGGATCGCCCCCGTCACTCTAAAGCACCATTAATTGTATCCCAATGGTGAATGGTACCGGTCACCCATCCGACTACTGACCCGAATCAACGTTGCTGCACGTGTCCATTCGTACATTATCCTATCTTTTACGATTTTTTGGTAACTCACTTTTACTCTCTTCCGTTTCATTACTTCGTCCCTTGCAATCATTCTCAAGTTATTTTCATTTGTCTTACTTTGTATGTTTGATCATTTACATACAATATGTTTGTTCCCTTCAGTTTTCGTTTCGTTTGCATTATTCTTTGTTTTTCTTCGCATTCACTGATTACTACTCTCAGTATGTTTTTTTTCCTTCTTTGTTTTTGATTTTGTGGCTTGTTTTTACCTTCACTGTCACTTATAGTTTTTGCTTTTTAATTTTTTCAATTTCTTCTCTACTTTGGTTTTCTTTAGTCTCTAATCCGGTTATTATTATGTTATTTCTTCGTTTTTCTCTTTCTTGTTTTTCTATTTTCCAGCTTTGTATTATTGTACAAAAAATACTTATATTATTTCAGCAAAACTCAACCAGAGAAGTAGTGGTTTCAACAAGTGATTTATTTTTTTGTAGTCTTAATAAACTCATTTGTTGTAGATTTAGGAAATATTTTCGTGTTTTTTCTAATTATTAGTCGAAAAACAAATTGAAAATTGTGTTGGAGCGCTGTTCCACCCCCCGGACAACCATCGGTCGCTTTCGGGTACGCCCGCGCCACCATTTTTATTTTATTTTGTAAATAGAAAATAGTTGTAAATTAGTCTTAAACTAGCACCAGTAGAATAAACACCTTTAAAGTCAACTGCAGTATTATTAACGACGAAACTATCCGATAAGATTAAACTGGCATCATATCCAGTCCACACAAAACAATTGCTTAAAAAGTTACTTTATCATGTGAGAAAATTCAAAAAAAACTTTTCTGAAACGAAAATGTATTTTACAAAAAAAATCCTGTAATCCTGTAAATACCTAGGAATATCAAGGAACACAGCCATCCATATTTCTAAAACGATATGATTGAGTACTCCGCTATCCTATTCCATAATCCCCGTTCCCCAAGTACTTCCTAATGAAAAGCGTCTAAAACACCTATCCAAAAAATTTGCCAAAAATCCCCATAACCTCGAAATCCCTAACCATTTGTGTATTCCTCGTAACCCTTTAATCACTCCAAAGCTAAAACACCCATAAATCACCATTCATCTCATGAGTTTATAATTACATTAGTGATCATAACCTTTGAATAATAGAAGACAGTTAATTTCGTAAGACATTAGTAATCGTGACGTTTTTATACAGTTAAATCCAGTCTGAAAAACCGCGTGTCGATAAACACTAATTAGAAGTCTTCCATTCCACTGTAGATACATACAGACAAACTTTATAATTACTTCTGAAAAAATGTTTTCTCTCTCAAATTTTGACTAAAAAAAATCTGTTGAATACTTAAAGAAACATTATTTGCGTTTTAAAGTAATTAAATTTTTTGTAGATTATAATAAAATAAATGATGAAGAATAGTTTATTAATTTAATTTTTAATCTAAATTTCAAATTCAATTTTTGCTTAAAAATTAGATTTTAAAAAATTCAAATTTTAAAATTTTCTGAAAAGAGGTTTTTATGAAGAAAAAACTAACAATTGAACATTTGTTAATAACTGAAAACTACAATAAAAAAACATTAAAAATTAGCGAACAATTTCAACTGATTTTTGTTTAAAAAATTTGGATTTAAAAAAAATTTGATTTAAAATTTTTAAAAGTAAAAAAAAAACAATAGAACATTTGTTAGCAACTGAAAATTAAAAAAAAATATATAAAACTTAAAAAAACAACAACAAAATATATTAAAAATGAGCAAACGGATAAAACTTAAAAGAACATTTTAAATGTACCTAAATTAATTCTCTCTTATTGTACCAAAAACAATTGAAATTTTAGTTAAAAATATTGCTAGAAACAGATTTATAAATTTGTTTTTAAATAGAATTTTTTAACAATAAACATTTCGGAATATTTTAAGAAAACTTTCCAAAAATTCTGAAAAATAAGAACTGAAATCAAAACAATTAAAAATTCATAAAAAGTAGTTTCAAATTTCCTATAAATAGTATGAATTAAATTCTTACTTAATCCGTACTGGAGGTACAGGACCAGATACTTGAGAGGCTATGCGATCGATACATCAGGGAAACAGTCTTAGTGAAACACCCTTTACATCCCAATCAACACGCGTACTGTGAAGGCAAGTTCACGGACTCGGCCCTGCACACCGTAGTGAGCAGGATTGATCCTTCGAGCAAAAAACCTTCACCCTGGCGACTTTTATGGATATTTGATAAGACCTCCTTCCCAAAGATAACAGCGGCACTTCGACGCAGGGGAGTTCCTGTGGCCATTGGAACTCCAACATGCTGGAATGGAGAATAGCCAAGATTTCAATAGGCGACACGAAACTTGTATGCCGGGTCGCAAAGGGTTGCCCACAGGGAGGAGTGCTGTCTCCCCTACTATGGAACCTAGTCGTAGACGAGCTACTGGAGGCACTGAATAAACAGGGCTTCTTCACGGTAGGATACGCCGACGATATCACGATCCACGATTCCGGTAACTCAGATGCTCTTTACATAGTAAACAAATGGTGAACATACCAGGGTTTATACGTAAATTCGACAAAAACGGAACTTGTACTGTTCACAAGGAGAAGGAAGATTAAAGATTTCAAACCACCAAGCTTTCGGGGCGAAGAACTCACACTGAAAGATGGAGTCAAATACTTGGGCAAAAAACTAAACTGGAATGCCCACCTGACGGAGAGATCTAAGAAAGCATGCATAGCCCTCTCGCAATGCAGACGAGCTGTGGGGAAAACATGGGGACTATCTCCAAAGGTAGCCCTATGGATCTACACAGCCACAGTGCGGCCAATGTTGGCATATGCATCATTAATATGGTGGCCAAAAACGACCACGAAATCAGCCGCAAGGCTTCTAGACCACGTTCAACGTAGCGCCCTTTTGAGCGCGACAGGAGCCATGAAAACAACACCAACAGCGGCCATGGAAGTCCTGCTGCACCTGTCACCCTTGGATATATTTATCAGAGAACAGGCAACAGCGGCTATAAGGCTTCGAGCAACAGAGACATGGCTTGTAAGCAAGGGAGGAGGTGAACACCACATGATTTTAGAGGATCTAAGTAAAAGCAATCCCGAGATTATGATGCCGGTGGATAACATCTATCGAACATACATTTTCAACAGGAAGCTTCAAATAGACCTGAGATTCGAAAACTCAGGAGTAGGAAGCAAGCACAAAGACATCCACATATACACTGATGGGTCGTCAACGAAAGCAGGGGCTGGTATAGGAATTTTCTGCAAAAATCTGTCCCTAAAAAATAGTACTGCTATAGGTAAGATAATGAGTACACCAACAATGGTGGAACTCATGGGAATACGAATATATGCAGTAAAAGCAATCTCTGACAAGAAGATTAAGGGTAAAAATATACACATTATAACGGACAGCAGAACGGCAATATTGTCATTGGCAGCTAAAAAATAACCTCAGCATTAACGTTGGAATGCTGGGAAGCCCTTGAAGAAGTTGCTCGTGACAAGGAGGTAACTCTATGCTGGGTAAAAGGACACAACAATAGCAGAGGGAACAGAATAGCAGATGGTTTGGCGAGGAAGGCATCCGGACAAACGGTAAGCAGACCGAACCCCTACCTGCTAGTTTTGAGTACCCTACTGAAAACTGCATCAATCAGATGCCACAAGGAGCGATGGGACACACACCTGGCTGTAGAGTCTCAAAAAACTTCATCGCAATGAGTACCAAAACGGCTAGATACTCTATGCAACCTACGGAAGGTCGTAGGGCCTCTTACAGGACACTGCAATTTACGATCACACCTGAACAAACTGGGACTACAACCTAGTCCTATCTGCAGAGGGTGTGAAGCAGAAGAGGAAGCCGCGGAGTATGTACTTCTAGACTGCCCCATATTATCCAACCCACGAAAATCCACAATGGGAGAGGGATGTCTAAATGCATCGGACATCCTCAGAGTCCCTCTTGCTGCAGTCCTGGCGTTTGCCAATGCCCTGGGTTGGCTTGACCATGGCAAGGAATGAGGACTCAGATGGGAAGACGCACAAAGGGCCAATTGGGGTCTACGTGCGGCGGAGCTCTCTGCCCTCCCATCGATTTAAACCAGAACCAGGACCTCGCCGAAGAACCACAGAGCCTGCAGATCGGCGTTTGAGGCTTTTGGCCTTAAGAGATCGTTTTCCACCACCAGATCCATTGCTAACCAGTGGTATGAAGATCGATTGGAATGCGAACAGTTTACCGCCGGACTTTTTTTCATTCCGTCCGCACTGGGTGCTTCATTTAATCACTGAGCATCGACAAAAATGTTTCAAGTGGTTTAGAGTATGATTGATGTGGGACCAGGAATGGAATGATATAGTGTTTAGAGACGAATGTAGATTCTGTTTAGGGATGCATGATGGCCAGGACAGAGGACGGCGTGGTGAAAGAAGAAAAACACATTTTTTTGTCGAAAGGCACGTTCATCACACTGTTGGGGTTATCTTATGCCATTGCTTATGACTCTAGGTCACTTCTAATCTTAGTTAGAGGCAACATTACCGCACAGCGTTACTTCGAAAAAATTCTGTAACTTCATCTTCTTTCTGCCCTATCTTCAGTCATTGCCAAATCCAACTTTTCAGACATTGCAATAGCCACAATGAACCTCTTTGAGCACGCTGAAATCAATTTGTTGCCCTGGCCACCGTGCGGATTTATCTCCCATTGTGCATGCGTGGACTCGTGGTCCGAAGACTCCTTAATTTGCACTATCCCTCTCAAACTCAAGAAGCACTTCAAAATGCGTTAGTAATTGCTTGTAATGAGATACCTCAGGAGGACATCGATTACCTAATTAGAAGCGAGCCTTACAAAGTGTGCATCGTGGTGCATTGACACATTATTGTTTTTTTTTAATAAAGTTCGTTGAATCAAAGAAAAAAAATGTTCATTTGTTTACTATATTTTCCATACAATTGTGAAAATAAAATGGGTGTTTTTTTTTAAATTTTATTTCATAATTCATTTCTACTAGAATATAATTATATTTACCAAAGACTTGAACAAAATATTCACATTTATTGTAGCGTTTGAACATCGAATGCCACTAAACGGGCAGATTTTGAGATTTTGCTCTTGTTAGGGCTTATTATATTCTAAACTTTAAAAATTAATGGGATTTTAGAAGTGTTTTTTTAACTTTTTAAAATTTTTTGGATTCGTATTTCTTATTTAAAGAGGTAGAGTTTGACCTTGTCAAAAAACTTATTATTAATTTTTTTAAATTAATTTTACCAGTTATAGTTTTATAGGAGTATATATTTTTCAAAGATTTACGAAATTTTCTAATCCGACTGTAAAAGCATTAAGTGAAATTTATAAAAAGTAATTTCGTTGATGCGTAGAGAGAGGAGCTGTCTTAATCATATTTTATTACCCAATATTTTTATGCACTAGTAATTAACACTTAAATGGCGTGTTTATCAAAAATTTCCATTTCCCTTGCGTAACACAAATAGAACAAATTGAACAAAAATCTTATTAACCATGCAGGCTACATACTACGAACAATAAAACACGTCTGCGGTGTTACCATCACATACATTTCTACGAAGAAAATTTCCTAACGCAATGATGATAATAAAACGTGCATTACTTTATAATACATTCGACCCAAATAAAAAATTGAGGCCCTCAAAAGTCGTTTCGCAATACCTACCATCGGTTATTGCTCAACCTACCTTCGACGGAAAAAAACGCACCAAAAACTCGTTTTGGTGAAATGATTAATCTGCCTGGATTGCATAAGATTTGGTCATGACTGTGATAAATCATGTTATTGCATGATTGCGTTATTGTTTTGCTCACTTAAGCCGTCTGGAAGTGGTAATTACCGCGTCGGTTTTGAGCGTAAAATTGGGTGAAATTTGAAAATATTCGCGAGGATTCATTTCATTGTCCGCCGCAGTTTCTTTTATATAGGAAAGGAAAGTTATAATGGATATCGTTCTTTGTTGATATAAAATTATAGAATAATTTCTTTTTTATTTGCGTTTGAAAGTACTCGCCGGTGTAGTAATGTCTTCGGAGTAATTGCTGCGGATTGGTATTATTTTATGCGGAGTCATGGCGTTATTTTATTTACTCAGTTGGTAATTGGTTTGGGTTTTAAAATACAAATTGGATAAAATGCATTAGTTTAAAATTCAGTATTATTGTTAGTACGGTACGGAGAAAGTTGAATGAATTCCATTCGTAGATAATAATGGATGATTTGAAGTAATTTTATGTAAATGAATGATTGGTTAGGACAATCATGTTAATGTTAGTTATTATCTAATTGTATTTCAATTTAATAACTATGTATTTATATATTTTACATTAACAATTTGTTGGTAATTTTTAAATAAAATATATTTCAAATAGGGTGTAATAAAATGCTAATACCATATATAGTTAAAATAGTTAAAACTCTTAATGTGATAATAATTTTGAAATATAGAAACACGCGTCAAGGCAACTGAAAATATAAATATTGAATATAAAACGTGCTAAATTTACTATACCCTACATGGAAATATTATTCCATATTCATTATCTTAACTTTTCAAAACGCATTTGTGTTAAATTTGTAATACATTTTTTATGCAAATGTAAATATTCTAAAAACTGACTATCTAATTTAAGATCCTTGTACATACCACATAAATTATCCATAAGCGATGACCTCACACTATTATACGTTACCTGTCATTTGAAGGTCCGATGCTGATTTATCATAGATAGTTGAAAATAGAATTCATTACAACTTAATGATTATATTCATTACCAATACCTAAGATAAGTATTTTCGTTTTTTTGCATGTGATGACAATTAACGAATATATCAGTAAAAACGTTATATATTTTATCATAAGCTTTCATGTGTATCCCACAGGATAAAGATTTGAAATATTTTGCTAATTTTTAAAATTGATCTGAGGCATCCTTTATTGTATAAACTAAACGCTACATAAAATGGATGTTTACTCAAGGCGTTTTTTTATTTTTCTCGATATCTTTCTAAATTTGAAAAATATTACATAACTTTTCAAATTTGATATTTTTTGCCTACTGCTTATAAACCATAGGAGTTACATGAAATTTATATAACAAGTAATTGCAAAGAATTCAAAATTGAGCAAATTATTAAGAATAGCCTTATTGCGTAAACCTCATAGTTTAATAAATAGGAAGTTTCTTAATTGCAATAACATTAACAAAACTAAATACGCCTCTAAAATACGGAATTTATTAAATTCAGAAAATATTAACTTTCTAACGCAGTACTTGGTTAAAAATTCAATCCTCTTGGTTTAAGTCTTTTAATCTTCCCCATATTTATAGGAATAGTTGTGACCTTTTCTGCGTAATAATTCATGATCTATGTTTCTACCACTAAAATTTTTTATTGATGAAGAATTTAAAGTAATTCTAGTCCGTTTAATATAAATTTATATTTAACTAAATCTATTCCTAATAAATTCAATAATAATTGCAACAATTGCGAGTAAAATTCCTACACAATACACTAACATCACCCCTAATATGTTATTCAAACTTATCGCTTGATAATCTGTTTCGTCCTTCCTAATCATATTAATAAAGTCACTTATTAACCACTTTTTCGGCAATCCGCTTTCATGCATGCGTATTATGTATTCATTAATTATTTTCGTAAAAGGAAATCCCTTCGTGAAATAAATAATCCCACGTCCTGGGCACACTCTATCCAGTACAAACGCGTTGTAATTTTTCAATTCCTTAAAAGCAGTATGTGCGATTGTGGAACTCGTGAATATACTAACTGTCCGTTTCTCTAAAAGGCGCATCCAAGTCTCTTCATTAATTACATCGAGGTGTTTATATTTCTTGTGTAAGTTTTCGTTCCCCAGCGTGTATTTTGATAATTCTAAAAATTCTCCGGATGTTTGTAATCCAAGAACTGGCAGATCGCTTACATAAAGTTGCTCCTGGTTACTTATTTGATCCTCATAGCTAGGTTTAAAAATGAATGAGATCAGTAAGCTTTGATAAGAACTGATTATTATGAAAGAGGAGATAATCCAAAATATATACATTACCCTTAAGCTTAGTTTTGTAGGTTTCCAACTATTACTCGAGAAGAGAGTATTAACAACGAAGAAAATTGTATATGTTGATGTTGTTTGAGGTTCCAATTTATGAAAACAATACCAAATGGGAGTTGTAATTATTAGAGTGAACAAGAGGGCAAACCATACATTGAATTTAAATACCTTAAATATATTTTTCCACGGCTCAATGGGTCTAGTTAGTGGAACGAAGAACGCTAAATTTATAAAAAATATGGGATACGAAAAATAAAAATCATAAATAGCGTTGTTTATTCCTAAAGCTCCTATTATAAGATCTCCTTCCTTTTCTTGAAGTTTTTTGAATAAACCCGTATAACTTCCATTATCCAATTTATCATACATACTTACAACTACACCGTTTGGTAGTTGTAACATTGATGACTTATGATTATGAGTTACTTCTAAAGGTTTCATTCTTAAACGTTTGGTAATTTCCCTGAACATAATAATTGCAGAGCCGGTGTTGTTTTCAAATGGCTCTGGTCCTACATAAGGCTTTACAGGAATAGTGAAATATCGAATCAGACACTGATTGAATATCCTAATTTCACTTCTCTTGGATAACATACTTTTAATTCTATCCTCATTTACTTTTTCGTATCGAATATTATTACATCCGACTTTACCTATTGGGTTGTATGTAAATGCATTTCCATCATTATCTATTACTAATACGTTGATGATGTAATTATCCCACATAAGTTTAAATATTGTTTCCAATTTATCATTAGGATCCATGATTATAATGAAGATTGCTTCGAAATTAAAATTAAATGATTTCGTTAAAATTTCAAGAGTGGTTTTGATGTAACGGACATTTAAAACATAGACGTCACTAATGGAAACTTTAAACACACACTGAGTATTATCACATAGTGTCTTTGTTACGTACCTTTCGGTTGGTGCAATGTAATGGAAATTATTATTTTCAAATATATAAGCCCAATGCTCACCCTCCACAAAATTGATTAAACTACTAATATTATTTAAATTCGCGTGGTTATTTTTTACTAATTTTAGATTCTCATGCGTTAATGTATTTTTGCTTGGAAGTATTATCATTAGCATAAACAATGTACACACTTTTTCGTTCATTATTTTTTATGGTAAATTGGAACAATATAAAACTGTATTCTCTAATATCGCATGTAATAATTTGATACTGGATTGGTTTATTAAAAATTCATGTTAACGATTTAGCGTTTAATCATTTAATCGTTTACTAATTGCTTCGTATACTTCGTATCTATTAATTTAGTAATTCAATGTGCATGTTACTGTAAATAATTAATGAATATAATTTACAGAAGGTACAAAAAGTATTTTTTGTTTTTATATAAATTAAATACCTAGTAAATAAGTCGTGACTGAATGGCGAAATCCTAAATCAAAAAAAGAAAAAAATTGTTTAAATGGAAATTTTAAAAAATATTAATGAGAAAAAATCATTTCTTTATTAATTATATTAAATCAAAATCAGGTGAAACTTCACCTACTAACTGCTCCGAAACTATTTTTGATAACACAATTATTACTGCACAATGGGACTAAAGGTTTTATAATAAGTAATATGGGAAATAATAGATTCGTTCCGTGTAATATTAAACATGTTGCTAATCTTGTCGTTTAAGACCTTGTAAGGCAATTTTTTACATATTTTTAGTACAAATAAAATATTGCTCCTGGGATCGAGTGGTTCTGTCCACAGGGGGGCGTGTAGCGTCTTATAGGTGCCCTAACCAGGGCTAGCTTGCTAGCCCTGGTTAGGTGTCACCCTAGCTTCTCCGCCCCCAAGACCGGCATGCGTACCATCATTGGTATAACCTACCTGAGGTGTAAACCTCGATAAAAGAATCCGTAATCCCCAGTGTTATTCGTACCGTGCTGATGGGATGAATGGCACTACGTTAGTGTGTCTTCGAACGGTGTTTTCAGCATGTGGGAGCCCTCGTGGCAGCCGGGTGTCGAAGGAAAGGCTATCTTCGTGGCCTTTCTGGAAACATCTTCCCACCGGCGCGTTGGCCGTGTGCTGCGACCCGTACGAGTGGGGATGGAGATCCTGGACGTTGAGCGATGGCAATCCTGCGGGTATGTCTAGCAACACACTTCTTTGGCCCCTTACTCACTTCAGACGGGAGGTCCCACCTAACCCAGTGTGGATCAATCGGCTTTTGGGTGAGGCGCTGCGGGTCGGCAGGCACCCTTAAACTGTGTGTCGGGCCGATTCGGGCGGCTATATTCTCTTCGTATCTCCTGGCGTTGCGGCAGTTTTTGGTGTTTGCGCGTCCCATTTGAGGCTCCGGGGAGGGTGGGGGAACGAGAGAATGAAATACAAAATATCGTTATGGATAATCCTTCAAAAACCAAAGAGGTGTCCGCCTCTCAAAAAACGGACAAACTCATTGGCAGTCAAAAGACGGTGGCTAGGATGCCCCGGTTTTTGGTTATCAAAAATCTGGACGGGGGAAACTTTGAGAAAACCAGTCCATTTTTAGTAAATAACGTGTTGTATGGATTAGTTGGAGAGCTGGTAGCCGTAAGAAAAGTCAGCGACGGGTTGCTTGTTGAAACAAAAACCGACAAACAAACGGAAAGACTGCAGAAAGTTGACCCTCATAAAACTCTTAACTACATTAAAGGAGTGATCTATCACAGAGACCTTCTGAACTGTAGTGAGAATGAAATTCTGGATGGATTAAGAGATACCGGCGTCATTGAGGTCCGAAGAATTAACAGAAACGTTAATGGGCAAATACTAGCCACTCCGTCCCTAATTCTAACATTTAACACACCAAAACTGCCGAAGAACATTAAAGTGGCGTTTTACAACCTAGAGGTTAGGGAATTTATTCCAAACCCTATGAGATGCTTCAGATGCCAAAGGTTTGGTCATACTAGCCTAAGGTGTTCCCAAGAAGCAATGTGTGCTTGTGGAATGAAAGTCCATGAAGGGACCCCATGCAGCAATGAGCCCATTTGTGTAAACTGCACAGGACCACACTCTAGTAGATCAAGAGAATGTCCAATATATAAATTAGAAGTAGCCATACAAGAGCTGAAAACAAAAGAGAAGATCAGCTACCAAGAAGCAAAGAAACGTTTAGCTATTCCAGAAACACCAACTTATGGTCAGTCATTTGCTAGTGCGGTATCTAAACCTTCCAATAGGACCGATGAGATTGTCTCTGCATTGATTCCGGTCATGCAGAAGATGATCACAGAGTCTATTACGAAATCTCTTGAAGTAATTATTGGTAAGCCTGAATGCTCAAAGTTGTCCATGCCGCCACCGTCTTTTATTCCGCAACAGATTTCACAACCAAAAGTAATAGGAGAAGCTAGGACTGGCGGGTCTGCCTCTGCCGATCCCAAGATAGCGAAAGTAATAGAAGCCCTTACAGATCCGGAAAAACGAAAAAGAATTGACCCAGAGCTTCCAATAATGGATGAGGACAGTACCCAGTCCGAATACAGTGAAAGCTCTTTATCACAGCGACCACGCTTCCCGCGAAAAAGAGGTCCAGGTTGGCATAAGGGCAGACTTAGAAAAAAAGAGGAAGAAGTGGAGGGTCAAACCCACTCCAAATGATATACCTTCTTTGTCTTTTTCTTACTGTTCGTATACGTTTTAAACTATTCTATTTATATAGTTTTACCTCTTCTTTGCTCAAAAAATGGCCAACGCAGAAAGCATAATTCAGTGGAACATTAACGGTTGTCAGAGGCACTATGGGGAACTGAAAATACTATTAGTGAAGTACTCTCCTTTCTGCGTCTGTATGCAGGAAACCCATTTTAAACTGGATGATACATTCAACCTTAGGGGTTATTCCTGCATCAGAAAGGACGTATTACCCATTCAAAGAGCGAGAGGCGGAGTCGCTATCTTCCTCAGGGATAACATCCCATTTGAGGAAATAGAGTTAGACCCCCCACTTCAGGCCGTCGCTTGCCTGGTCAAAGCCCCAGTTCCCTTGGTAATTTGCAATTTGTACCTTCCTGATGCCAATTGGAATCAGCAAGACATAGAATTACTTATTAGACAACTACCAACTCCACTAATATTGTTGGGAGACTTTAACGCTCACAACCCTCTATGGGGTTGTGTTCGTCTTGATAGAAGGGGAAAACTAGTAGAAGATGCCATTAGTAATTCTCATTTAGTTCCTCTCAACAACGGAACACCAACGCATCTTGCGTTAGGAACAGGTAGTCTGTCAGCAATAGATTTAGCTTTCTGTTCATCTTCGTTGGCCACACGTCTTCACTGGCAAGCTCTCGATGATTTGCACGGTAGTGACCATTTTCCAGTCCTGCTAAGCTTAAGTTTGCCACGTAGATGGAGACTTAATGAGGCGGATTGGGAGCTCTTTCGCCAATCATTAATTTTACCTTCTTGGATCCATGACGTTGAATCATCGGTAAGTCTTAGCATCCTAGCAGCAGCGGAACAGTCTATTCCAAAATCGGGCGGCTCTTTAACCCGTCCACCTGTTCCTTGGTGGAACAATGAGGTCAAAAGGGCAATAGCGGAAAAGAAGCGATCTTATAATCGCTTTAAACGGTATCCGACGCAAGAAAACCTGATATCATTTAAAAGGACTAGAGCGATAGCTCGCAGAACATCAAGGGAGAGTCAACGGAAGTGCTGGGAATCGTACGTCTCAAGTCTTTCTACCAACACCGACATTTCAGATATCTGGAGAAAGATCCGATCGGTATCTGGTAAAAGATTCCCAGCAGTGGCGTCTGCTATTGATACGGACGGAGTCACAGTACGTGGCCCCGCTCAGATAGCCGAAACTTTAGCCGACCACTTCTCCCTAACGAGCTCATCTGCAAACTACAGCCCTCAATTCTTGCGTCAAAGGATAACGGTAGAAACTCCTTTAAACTTTTCTGCAGACTCGGATCTGGCCTACAATCGCCCCTTCACAGGAGATGAGTTGGATCTTACCCGTACCAACAAGTCATATCCTGGCCCGGATGATATCCCATATGAGGTGCTTCATCAGCTGCCAGCCCACTTCAGGGCCCGGCTGCTGGATACTTTCAATCTCATATGGGCGACAGGCACCTATCCGAAGGCCTGGAAGGAGGCAATCGTCGTGCCTATTCTAAAACCAGGTAAAGATCCGAGTCAAAAGTCTAGTTATCGCCCGATATCGCTAACGTGTTGTATGAGCAAGCTGCTAGAAAAAATGGTCAACACCCGCTTGATGTGGCATTTGGAGTCTCATAGACTCATTGCCAACTACCAAGCCGGGTTTAGGAAACGTCGTTCCACAGTTGACCTTCTAGTCCGTTTAGAAAACGCTGTTCATAACGCTTTTCTCACTCGCCAACATCTTATAGCGGTATTCTTTGATCTTGAGAAAGCGTATGATATGACCTGGCGCTATGGTATTCTCCAGCAGCTGCATGAGTGGGGATTTCGGGGAAATCTTCCACTCTTTTTGTCGTCTTTCCTTAATGACCGCAGCTTTCGGGTACGTATGGGGGAGGAGCTATCCTCTAGCCACGCGCTCGAAAACGGCATTCCGCAGGGCTCCACCATAAGCGTGACCCTGTTTGCTGTAGCGGTCAATGGAATTGCAGCATCCATTAGAGAGCCAGTAGAAAGATGCCTGTATGTCGATGACTTGGCCATTTACGTCACAGGGCCAACTACCGCCTTCTGCGGTAGCAGACTACAACCTGCAATAGATGGGGTGGTAAGTCATGCTGAGGCGCGGGGTTTCAAATTTTCCGAGACCAAAACCGCCTGCATGTACTTCTGTCGCCTAAGACGACCCCATCCGGATCCCCGAATTTTTATCAAGGGATCCCGAATCAATTGTAGTGATAGTCATCGATTTCTCGGACTTATTTTCGACAGTGCCCTTCATTTTGAGAGGCACATTGATGAGTTGGCAGTACGATGTAAAAAGGCACTTAATATCATTAAGTGTCTCGCCAACATAAACTGGGGAGCGAGCAGAGAAGTGCTACTGCAGCTGTATAGGGTCCTGGTTCTATCCAGACTCGACTACGGCTGCATCGTCTACTCGTCTGCTCGACAGTCCCATTTAAAAGTCCTAGATAGTATCCACGGAACAGGCATCAGACTCGCTACGGAAGCCTTTAGAACATCACCGTTTAGAAGTCTCTGCTGCGACTCGGGCTTAATGCCGTTGTGTTATAGACGTCTCACATTCGCTATGCGATATGAGGCGGCTGTGATGGCTGACCCGGCTCACATTAACTTCTCAATCTTTACAAACGAGCAGCACTTGGCCTACCGTCGTAGGCCCACTATATCGAGACCGGTGAGTGTCCGCGCGCGCGCGATTTTCGAGAGGAACGGCAGGTAGAAATTCCTGACTGTCTGGCTGTCGGGTGGGGTGATGTACCTCCTTGGGTAATCCCCAAAATTGTGGTAAGGTGGGACCTCTGCTACCTAGCTAAGGAACATACACCAACACACATGATCATAGCCCGACTAGCAGAAATCATTTTTAATTTAAATGCTCCTCTTGCTGTATATACCGACGGATCAAAGACCGCATCTGATACTGGTGCCGCTATTGCTGTAGACCGTGAAACATTTTCATGGTCCTTGCCACCGATATCCAGTGTATATACAGCAGAGTTATTTGCCATTTGGATCGCGTTGCGCTACTGTGACACGTCTAGTCACACGTCATTCCTCATACTATCAGATTCCCAGTCCGCGTTACTAAGTGTATCAAACAAAAACGCCAATGATCCTCTAGTTAGAGATATACTCTCAACATACTATCACCTGCTAACTACTTCTAAGACCGTTACCTTCCTGTGGGTGCCCTCACACGTAGGTATTGAAGGTAACGAGTTAGCAGACTCGGCTGCCCGTCAGGCGGCTGAGGAGGATCATCCTGACCTGTCCGTTTGCCGCCCCGATGACGTTAGAAATTTCTTAACGTTGTCCGTTCGCAATGCATGGCAGGAAGACTGGGCACGCCTCGAGAGCAAACTGCGTGCAGTGAAGCTCTCTGTGACAGCATGGGTATCGCCTATAACTCTTACAAGGAGAGAAGAGGTAGCTCTTGTCCGCCTCAGGGTTGGTCATACTAACATGACCCACTCCCACCTCCTTATCGGCGATCCAGCACCCACATGCAACACATGTCACAGCCCTCTAACGGTGAGGCACATATTAGAGGAATGTAGAGTCTACGCAAATCAACGCGAAAGGCTCAGGCTCCCCAATAACATAGCGAGTATTTTAGAACAGCGTTCATGTAAATCCGTCCTCGAGTTTTTAAGAGTGACCGGTCTATTTAAAAAAATCTAAACGTACGGACTAGAACCGAGTAATTTTAACTGTGTTCCGCGTTTATTTTGTTTGAGCATTTTTACACCCACCAACGGTTTGTATAGATTTTACCTAGTCTTAAGTTATTATCTTTAGGTCTAGTAATAAGTCATGTTAACTTATTTTGTGAAAGTCCGACTCGCCTAGTTGGCATTTTACACCAACTAGGTTGAGTGATTTTACCTTACTGTTTTTTCTCTGTGTTGTCCCTTGACCTGGCTCTATAGGCCAAACAATAGGACGAATACATTTAGTATATTTTTACTAAATGTGACGATGTGTTGCCACATTGGTTAGCCTAGCGCTTAACATGGTAACCCTATTACTGTTATTGAATAAAACAAAAATTGCGGCTAATGGCCCTAGCTGTCGATGCCGTCAAAAAAAATGAAAAAAAAAAAAAAATTGCTCCTTTCAAAACTACTGTTTTCACGCAAGTTAAGACCTTTATGAAAAACACATTTTAATTAAAAAAATAAAAATTAATAATTTTGACATTATTTGCCTATTGTTACTAAACGATAGGAGTTAATAGTATATTACATAACGAGAGTTGTAAGTCATATATTACGTACGAGTGGAAAAAGTTGCGCACGAGCCGTTAGGCGAGTGCAGTAATTCCACGAGTACGTAAGTGACTTACAACTCGAGTTGTGTACTATACTTTTTCTACTCCCATTCATTATAATTTGGAATACTTTGCAATATTGAGGTTATGTTTACTATTAAAACACTTCGCAGCATCGAATACATGGCACAAAGAGATGAAGGTTTGTATTTCTTACTTATTTCCCCAAAATAGGCTAATAACACATTTTCCGAATAAGACTGAACACTATTCATACGCTAATCCACGAATTTACCGTAAACCACTTCATAGCGCTCTTTGGATTTTTCTGAGATTAGATCCGCTGCGGTATGTTCTGCTAGTTGCCTAATTTCTGGTGGAGCTCCAGCAATTTCTTCTGTGGAGTCACTTTCACTCATTTTAACAATTAATAAATGAATTATTAATAATAATTAAACCAAAATAACGTCAATGTCAACAACGATAAATGTCAAATTCATTTGTCTAGGCTACTTGATTTGAGTTTCGTAATAATAAGGGTTACGTAATATATTACGTGCTAGTTTTTTCTTCATTACGTGCATGTATCATAATGCCATGGTTACTAATCAACAAACTATTGCGTTATTGCCTACTTACTACTATGGGAGTAGAAAAATGAAATTTACATAACAAGTAATTGTGAAGAATTCAAAATTGAGAATAAATAAATAATATAATATAATAATAAACCTCATAGTCGAGAAAAATATAGGGAAAGTATTATAAATAAAGAAAACACTTAGCTTTTTTTATGCCACTTATATTTTATTTATTTGTGACTAGTTTCAATTACACGGCAATCATTTTCGAACTAATATAAGTGGTATAAAAAAGTTAAGTGTTTTCTTTATTTAAACGGACTATATTTATAATATTATAATGGTCACACATTAAAAGGTTTTATTGCATTTGATACTATCCTGATAATAACAAAATAATGCAAATCGCCTCACAGTTGCAATCCCAATCGAAAACCAACCTTGACATAATTACACCTGGCCAAATAAAAGAGCAAACAACCTTATTATAACTTGTAAATGAATGCAATTCATTCACCAAACAACAAATATAACCTTCACGTCTTTTTTGCATAAGGATGTTGTCACAATTTTATAACAAATTTAATGTAAATAAAATGTCACAAAAAGGTTCAACTTCTACAGAAGCTTTAGTTTTGAAAAGTGCAATATTTTATTTGTACTGACTAATTGGAATATACCTTTATTATTTTATTCGAGAGGAAGACAACTAAGAATATCTATTAAAGGTGTTCTTAACGAATAAAACAGTGATCCAAAGTGTTGTTGGTGATTCAACAAACTTGACTTGAACGGAAAAATTGCCTAACAAGATCTTGAATGATAAGATTAGCAACATGTTTAATACTGCACGGAACTTAAAATGAATCTATTATATCCCATAAAACCCATCCTAAAACCTTTAGTTCCATTGTGCAATAATTGTGTTATCAAAAAATCTTCGAAGGAGTTCATAGGTGTAGTTACACCTGATTTTAATTTATTATATAATATAATTAATTATATTTTTTAAAACAAATATTTAATTGATATAAAAGCAAAGCGTACTTTTTGTAACTTCTGTAAATTACATTCATTAATTATTTACAGTAACATGCACATTGAATTACTAAATTAAGTGGTACGAAGTAGAACCAGCAATTAGTAAACGATTAAATGATTAAACGCTAAATCGTTAACATGAATTTTTAATAAATCAATCAAGTATGAAATTATTACATGCAATATTAGAGAATACAGTTTTATGTTGTTCCAATTTACCATAAAAAAATAATGAACGAAAAAGTGTGTACATTGTTTATGTTAATGATAATACTTCCAAGCAAAAATACATTAACACATAAGAATCTAAAATTAGTAAAAAATAACCATGCGAATTTAAATAATATTAGTAGATTAATCAATTTTGTGGAGGGTGAGCATTGGGCTTATATATTTGAAAATAATAATTTCCATTACATTGCACCAACCGAAAGGTACGTAACAAAGACACTATGTGATAATAATCAGTGTGTGTTTAAAATTTCCATTAGTGACGTCTATGTGTTAAACGTCCGTTACATCAAAAACACTCTTGAAATTTTAACGAAATCATTAAATTTTAATTTCGACGCAATCTGCATTATAATCATGGATCCTGATGATAAATTGGAAACAATATTTAAACTTATGTGGAATAATTACATCACCAACGTATTAGTTATAGATAATGATAGAAATGCATTTACATACAACCCAATAGGTAAAGTGGGATGTAATGATGTTCGATACGAAAGAGTAGACGAGGATAAAATCAAACGAATGTTATCCAAGAGAAGTGAAGTTAGGATATTCAATCAGTGTCTAATTCGTTATTTCACTATTCCTTTAAAGCCTTATGTAGGACCAGAGCCATTTGAAAACAACACCGGCTCTGCTGTTATTATGTTCAGGGAAATTACCAAACGTTTAAGAATGAAACCTTTAGAAATAACTCATAATCATAAGTCATCAATGTTACAACTACCAAACGGTGTTGTCGTAAGTATGTATGATAAATTGGATAATGGAAGTTATACGGGTTTATTCAGAAAACTTCAAGAAAAGGAAGGAGATCTTATAATGGGAGCTTTAGGAATAAACAACGCTGTTTATGATTTTTATATTTCGTATCCCATATTTTTTGTAAATTTAGTGTTCTTTGTTCCACTAACTAGACCCATTGAGCCGTGGAAAAATATATTTAAGGTATTTAATTCCAACGTATGGTTTGCACTCTTGTTCACTCTAATAATTACAACTCCGATTTGGTATTGTTTTCATAAATTGGAACCTCAAAAAACAACAACGTATACAATATTCTTCGTTGTAAATACTCTCCTCTCGAGTAATAGTTGGCAACCTACAAAACTCAGCTTAAGGGTAATGTATATATTTTGGATTATCTCCGCTTTCATAATAATCAGTTCTTATCAAAGCTTACTGATCTCATTCATTTTTAAACCTAGCTATGAGCATCAAATAAGTAGCCAGGAACAACTTTATCTAAGCGATCTACCAGTTCTTGGATTAAAATCATCCGGAGAGTATTTAGAATTATCAAAATACACGCTGGGGAACGAAATCTTTCACAAGAAATATAGAAACCTCGATGTATTGAATGAAGAAACCTGGATGCGCCTTTTAGAGAAACGGACAGCTAGTATATTCACGAGTTCCATAGTCGCACACACTGCTTTCAAAGAATTAAAAAATTACAACGCCTATGTACTGGATAGAGTGTACCCAGGACGTGTGACGATATTTTTCACGAGAGGATTTCCTTTTACGAAAATAATTAATGAATACATCATACGCATGCACGAAAGCGGATTGCCGAAACAGTGGTTAATAAGTGATTTTGTTAATATGATTCGGAAGGACGAAGCAGATTTTCAAGCGATTAGTTTGAATAATATATTAGGGATAATGTTAGTGTATTGTGTAGGAATTTTACTCGCAATTGTTGCAATTATTATTGAATTTATTAGGAATAGATATAGTTAAATATACATTTATATTTTAGATTAGAATTACTTTAAATTCATCATCACTAAACATTTTTAATGGTAGAAATATAGATCATTAATTATCACGCAGAAAAGGTCACAACTATCCGTATAAATATGGGGAAGATTAAAGGACTTAAATAAAGAGGATTGAATTTTTAACTAAGTATTGCGAAAGAAAGTTAATATTTTATATTTAATAAATTATGTATTTAGCTTTGTTAATTTGATTGCAATTAAAAAATTTCCTATTGATTCAGTCAGGTCATGCGGAAATATTATATTGTCTATCTAGGGCCATTATGCACATAATCAATAGTCAGTAGTCATATTAATTCGGAAATGGAAAGTTTGATTAATCAATAAATGTCTAAATACTGTGATACGAGACATGCATGTCAATCAGATTGTAATTAATATTACCATTTTGAAATGTCTGCGGCATAATGCACGTTGTTTATAAATTGTCAGCTTATACATTACTTGTTTTCGATTTACTTTCCCTTTTCCTTTTAAATATTTAATATATGCATTAAAACTAAGTAATTCTGATTGTAATTATATTTTATTACAGTAAGCATTGCTTTTTTTTGTAGCTTTTAAAATGCAACGTTTATATTTTTAAAGTTTATGGATACATCATATATTTGAAGTTAATAAGGTTGCAATTATTAACTTCCTTTGAAATGGAAGTAGCAATATGCAGCCCTTTACCAACATTATGAACGTTAATTTTTCAACTTAGTGAAATTAGCATTTACAAGATTATCCAAAAGAATTTGACTTTGTACTCTAGGAGGGTGGGTTCAATGTTGCTGTCGATGTTAAGCCGTTAGTGGGAACATAAGATGTGGCCAACCGGATTGCAAGACCGAAAGTTCTGATTCTGCGATAAACCGTTCGAAGGGTTACAGCATGGTCTTCGAAAATTGATCTGATTCTGGAAAATAGGTCTCTTGTTACCATAAGTCGAAGATGGCGGTCTTGAACCTCATTTCTTCTTCTTTGTCGCCTGGTTCCTCTTTTGCGAAGTATTTAACCCTTTCTAGTACATGCCTGATAACAGCGCGTGACGTTTTTGTTAGGCGATTGGCAATTTTTCCAATTAAAAAGTTATTTGTTAGTTTAATCGTTGAGCATTAATTAAGAATGACAAAATTTGTTATAAATAAAGATGTGGATTACCATGCAGTTATAAATAAATAAACATTCAATAGGAAATGTAAACGACATATTTTTATCTACATTCAGAATTAACATTACCTAATAAGTTTACTCTTTAGCAAGTAAGGATGGTAAAGTATTTACATCAGCATTCTACGTCTTAATATCTCGTAATGAAATTCCGTGTTGAAATAAGCTCGAGTGCCATCGGCAAATGCGTGTTTGTACATTTTTCTTTGGCGCGCTGATGCAATAGGATATTCCAGGAATTACTTCCTCGAAGAGCACGGAAAATCTTCGCTCGGCGTGAAACGCGTTTTGAAGCTCTTATAATTATATTTACGGGCAATAATGGTATCATTGAGAGTCGATTGTTTAAGAATAAGCGATGTTCCGCGTATGACGTGAATACCTAATGTTTCCTGTTTAAGACGAGAGCTCACATTAATTTAGAAGAACAATGACGGATTGTAATCTTTTAAGACAGTTCACAAAAAAAGTGGCATTGAATCCGTCTGTATTGCGTAATTTTTGGATTTCTTAAACGACCGACATACGCGGTGCATGCTTCATGCAAATTATTAACCTTTGATTTGTTGAAGTATGCTTGTTATATAACGAGTGTTTATCAGGAATCTTGTTTATTAATTTCTAGTAATTTTCGCATTATTTATAAATTCAATTATGTAACAATTACAATGGCAAGAGATATAAAGAAAACCAAGTGCCTCATTGTAAACAACCCCTAATATTAAAAATGTTTCATCACGTGATAAACAAGAACCAAATTCAACAAGTAAAGAAAATGTATTTGAAAAGATATTTATATTTATTTCTTAAAAACATTAAACATTAAATTATTATTTTCCTGTCAACAACAGTTATGGACCGCTTTTGATCTATCCAGATCTCATCAGCGCAGTTTATTTATTTAATTATTTATTAACGAAAATCTCTTTACAAATATTTAGCGGAATTAATTTTTGTAAATATAAAAAACAAGTGCATCCATAATGAATATAATTTCAAATACATTTTAGATTAATTTCTAGTAAAGATCGTGAAGTGTAAAACTTTCATATCGAATTAAATCGGTGAAGGATATCTCGTAAATGATGGAAATTAAAAACACCGACGGATAGCCTTTAAGCCGAATAAATTTTATGCGAATGATTTTTAGACCGTCATTAAGGCTGAAATAGATCGTTTGAAAATCCATTACGAGAAATTCCACTTTACGTACAAATATTAATAATCTTACATACTTCACACATTTCTCCTCGTCCACTCTAATAAAATCCGCGAAAGTTATTTCCAACACTAATTTTTATTGGTAAAAGTATCAATATCGATTTATATTTAATTAAATATATACGAATGTTTGTAATTAATTTAATTTAAAAAAAGTTTAGTTAATGTTAAGACACGAAAGCATCTACACAAATTTTTAAGCAAAGTGGGATTTACAATAATACACAAGAAAATATAAATAAAACTTTATGATGAATTAATTTTTCACTTAAATAAATGGTGAAATATTGTTGTATTAATTAAAAGTAACACTTTGCTAGCTAACTGGATTGTCTTGAGGATTCATTGATGAATTGCTTGAGGTCTGATCAAGAATTTTGGTTGGAAGGGGTTGGTTTGAAAATTTAAAAAGTACAATAAAAATTATTAAGAACATTATGTTAATAGATTTGGAAGTAAAAGTACAGCCGAAGGAACGAAGTTTGGATAGAACTGACAAGAAAAAGTATGTTACAACAGATTCGAGGAAGTACTGCCAGAAGATGACCACGATCAAAATGAGTTTTTGATGATATCAACTGTGGCATATTATCAATAGAAAATTTTCAAAAATGAGAGAAAATTGCTGAAGAATCACACTTAAAGAATATAACGAAAAAATCTTGACTAATCGAAGAAATATTGATAGAAACTTCTAAAACCCTCGAAGAAAGTTCATGTAAGATGGAAGAAAAATTCATAGAGAATTCTAGAAATTTAGAAGAAAAATTGCTCTAAAATTCTAGACACCCTTGATAAATATCTTGTCGGAAAATTTTGATAGAAGAAACGTTTCTGAAAAATTATATAAACTTGAAAAAGATATTGTTGGTAAATGCCATGAATCTCAAAGGGAAATTTGTAGAAAATTATAGAAACTGCCGCAATTTGGAACAGAAATATTAGAAACTTTCAATAAAATAAAGAAAAATATGACATTTTAGGATGGCGGGACCTATCTCTCAAATACAAACAAAAATAATACGGCTAAATGACCATGTGGCCCTATTCATGGAAACATTATGCAACCAACGAAAGATTCTTCATGAGAATAGGCTGAATGGATCAGAGTGGAAGAACATCTTCAAGAAATGAACTCCGTCCGGGGCTCTTCAAGTAAAATTTTAGTAATATTATTTTGATAAATTGTGTAGGAAATTATACCTCGATAAATGGGGGGAAATGCTATTCACATAATTTAGATGAAAAGTCCATGGATAATTCTAGAAATTTAGATGAGAAGTTGCTGGAAAATTCTAAAATCATTGGTGAAAATTCTGACAACTTAGAAGAGAAGATATTTCTCTTCTAGCTGAAAATTTTCGATAAAATAAAACATAACAAATAATAACAATAAAATGAAAGAAACGTTACTGGAATATTCTAAAAATTTGAAAAAGAAAATGTTAGAAAATTGCATAGAATTGAAAGAGAAATTGCTGGAAAATATTAGAATATATAAAGACAACTCTCTTAATTTGGACCAGAAACAGTAGAAACCTACAGTAAAAAAAACAAGAAATATATGGGATCATAAAAAATAACAGAAATTGAAATAAAGGCCTAAAGAATTAAATTAAACAATGCAACCATAACATTTTGATGCTTACGTCCTGGAGTAATTTCCTTATGGAATTAGACGCTACTGTATCAGAAAATAAATGGGGTGCAGAAGAAAAATCCTACCAATTCTAGAACCTTTGAAGAAAACTCTTTAATTTGGAACAGAAATTGTTGGAAACTTCCAATAAAATAAAGCAAAAATAGTGGAAAGTAATTTAATTATAAGAAATTAGTGCGATTTCTGTTCACCTCATTTTGATTGACCAGCAACTTGAATCGATATTTCTTGAATAATTTTCTCACCTTCTTATCTCTTTGTTTATGAATATATGTTTATCAATTATTTACATATTATTCTGAATCAATTTCCTTAGACAAGGCTAGAACACCAATTAGAACAACTAATATTAAATATTAGTAATTAAGAATACTGCTAGAATATTGATCTTCTTATCAAAACCATAACACCATTGACTAGCAAAACGGAATTTATGAACTGTAACAGGAAAATCTGCTCCTATTCACTGAGAAATTAAATCTACGATTACCTAAGCAATATATAATTTTAACACCGACTTCTTACAAAGAAGATAAATTGACATTAGGAATATGCATCATTACTAGCAAAGGCTTCCCAAAAATGAAATGTTGAATGAGGAAGAAGTCATAATTAAAAAACGAACTATCGGCAAGTAAAACGAAGAAGTTGTTAAGTGACCAGATAAAATTCACAGTGTGCTTCGACAGTTTCACTAACTGAACGGGTTGAGGTTGTCCATAAAAATTGGGAGTCTAGGTTTATGCATTTATATTCAATCAACAATATTACACTATATCCATGCGTCTAATGTCTTTTCCTTTGTGTGCTCCAATGTCAAGATGGCTATCGCCAAATGCGCCCTCTTCCTTTTAGGCAACAAATAATCGCACCCTCGCACAGAGCCGTACTCAGTTGTACGTGGCCCAAACAGAAGTAGTTTAGAGGAAACCTCGGATCTAAAGTGTACTATCATCATCGATTATGGCAAAGGAGCCCGAAGAATAGAAATAAGCAATTTAGAAAAATGTTCTGTACAATTGAACAATGAAATACAATGTTATGATATTGGTTGTCAGCTTCATCAATAATAAAAAAAATAATATAATAACAAAAATAAGAATAACATAGAATTAGAAGAATTGATAACAACTTTTGCCTGATTCCCCTCACAGACAGTTGCAAAATGATTGAAATCGATATGGGGGCAACCGTCAACCGTTGTTTTTGTGGATAGAAATATAGACGAAAGTTTTTGACATATACTATCTAAATACATCCGACCTGACGTCTTGTTAAAACCACAAAAAAATTGACCAACAGCATAAAGGTTAGATCAAAACGGCACTATAATCATTAAAATGATAACACCCCGGCTGTCAAGTTTACATTTATACCATATTCGCAGATACCCTTGAGTTAAAAATACAATCGATCGGTCAATGTATCTCTGAATCACGCTTCGTTACAGAATGTGATGAAGCAATTAGTTAATAGAAAAACGACACCAGAAAACACGGTTAAAAAAGAAAAATTACATATCGAGGCTGTTCGAGCACTCTTGGGAGGTTAGAAAATACGAATTGAATGGCAATATAAAGAATGAAGAAACTATGTCGATGCTATATGTTTATCAATTAAATTCTCATTTAACCCATGGTGAAATATGTTTATATTAATTAACCTTTAACCTCTGAATAAATGAAACATATAGGCCATAAATATAAAGCAGAGAAATCTACTATTAAACCAATCCATAACATAACTGCCAAATTACTACAAGAGAAGAAGCGATACGTGAGAGGTACCAACTTACACGCTTAATCATTGTTCTTTCAAAAATTGTTAATTCAAATAGCTTTCAATATTTTGTAAGTAATTCAAGAACTTATCTTACCGAATGCACCTCGGGCAATGATAAATACACGATCATTTTGACTAAATCCCTCAAGTGTGTTGCTTTAAAGAATTACAACTAACTACTCAGCAACATACTTTCGGAGTTTAGTCAAAATTATCGCGGATTATCATTGCCCTTGGGACATTATATCTGATAATTATTCAATTTTATCTAGTGCAAATCAGAAAGGGAATACTGCTAGGATATTGGTCGTATTATAAAAAACCACAACATCCTTGCCCAACAACATGAAGTTTACGACCTGCAGGAGGAGAATATACGATAAAATGGATTTTGAACTAAGTGCCTCGTCAATTAGAATCTACTAATATTTAGTCGGCGAAAACAGTTAGATAAGAAGAAAGCGATGAAACGAAAGATAAAAGGTGTTTCTGTTTAATGCATTTAGAAGGCAGATGTCTAAATGCATTTAGCAAATATTTACATAAACTCCGTTGGCCTTAATGACACACTAATAAATGTTTCCTAAAAATAGTATTTCACGAGCGCTCGGGATTAGGGAACAGAACAAACAACATGTGTTGAAATGTATTTAAAATTTAAAATACTTTAGGTTTGAAAATGATCAGCTGTTGATCGAAACTCGAGTCACTTTTTAATTAAATATTGTGATATCAACAAAGTGAGTTTTTTACTTTAGTTTAGTTTAGTTTATTTACTTTACAAGTCCTACAAAAAAAAATATACAAAATAAGATGATAAGATACATTTACAATAGATTTTTGTAGATGTAAATTTGTCGAATTTTTTTTTCCTACACACTGGTGCTATTAGGACTATTATTCAACCTAACGTCTTATTAAAACCGCAAAACTTTTGATCAACATGGAGGTTACGAACTGCAAGAAGAAATTCTCTTATTATTCACGTATAAATTAAATCTACGATTACCTTAGACAATACATCATTATAGCAGCTTGCAAAGAAGGTAAATTAATACCTGGTATAGGCTTTATGAATACAAAAGGCTTCCAAATTGGACCTTAAGACTGGAATAATAGGTAATTGATTAAAACACTTGGTTTTCCACGAGGTAAATGAGAAAATCATTCATGAAATATTAAGACTGTAATTTTGAAAGTTATTGAGAAAGAAGTCATTTAAAGATGAACCATGGAAAATATCGGTTCCAAAGATATATGATATGGTTCTTAACGGAATTAGAGAAATTGCCATTGGCAAATTGGAATAATAAACACTAATTATATATTTTTTTAATCCTGCTACGATATCGTTTATCATTGATATTAAAAAAGAAAACAGAAGATAATGGGAAAAATTATCCAGTATTAGAAAAAATTATGAGAACTCCTACCTGTGTCCTATGTTTACCCAAAAGTGATAAATTAGGGAAGTTGACCATAAATTACCAACATGTGTTTTCAACACTGGACAAAAAGGAAGGACCAACATCGTTTAACATAAAACTAATACTGACACTTTTTGTAATAATTAATAATTGATTAAAACACTTGTATTTTTTTTATATATCTCCGACTAGCTCTATATTGCCATCGTTCTCCATTTCCCCGAAGATCCTATTTGTTTCCTCCCTCTTCGCTAGTGGCAGTAATTTCGATATCTGCGTATAGAGAGAGGAAACAAATAGGATCTTCGGGGAAATGGAGAACGATGGCAATATAGAGCTAGTCGGAGATGTATTAAAAAAAAAAAAACAAGTGTTTCAATCAATTATTAATTATTACAAAAATATTCATCCGTGGACATTGCTTATCACCTTTTTTAAATATAAGTTATGAGTTTTCGATCAGAAACAAAAAAATATTGTAATTCTGTTCAAAATATAAATTAAATATTTGGAAGTGAATTAAACACTCAGTTTTGTTTCACTATTTTAAAAATAACATAAATGATTTATTTTATTTAATTCTATTATTTATTTATTAGCCTTAGCGAGTTTAATTAACCATTTGCGATATCGCTTTTTTCTTGACTTGTGCAAGACTGTATATGTTATTAGCACCAATAAATATTATTATTATTATTATTATTATAAAAATTTTAAAATTATTATAACATAAAAATCATCGGTTAAGTGAGAATTTAATTCATCGTAAGCATAACTTATTTAAAATGTACAAGGTGTTCCACCGAAACCGCACATCAAAAGTTTATGGACTTCTAGTGAATGTATTTTTATGATATTTTCATGGCTTATGTAATCAAGTGTGCTCTATTTAATTAAAATATTTTCAAGATTATACGACTTCCGGTTATACCGGAAGTCAACACCAACTTCCTTATTTTAAATGGAATACTATATTTTTTATTTAGATTCTTCATAAAATTCTGTGGAAAAAATTATTAAGTAACATAACGTCAAAATTTAAGCGGTTTCGAGATAATTGATATTTTTAAAAATGATGTGCTTTTTCAAAGTTTACTTTAAAAATACATATCTCTGACGAAAATAAAATTGAAAGGCTGTAATATTGGCTATATATAGCCGATACCCAAGGGTATCCAATGATGAATTATTTTAAAAAAAATTCAAAATTTCAAACCACATTTGGTCAAATATAAACCAATATATCTCGTTTTTCTTAAATGGAACACCCTGTATATTTTTACATATTCTGACGCAGAATTTAATTGTGATTTGAATCTAAGAAACTCATGTCCATGTTCTCTCAATGTCTCATATGTTACATATCGTCGATTACTAATGATTTTGAAAGTTTTATTAAATTACATAGTTGCTTTTTCGAAAAGTTATCCCTAATTTCTACGTTGTGCTTAATCAGCCATTCCTGAATTCGACTTTTTTTTTTAGATGAAAATATGGGTGGGCATAGAATGATGCCAATTGTCAATAATCACTACACATTTGTTATCTAACTTTGTCAAAACAGGAATAAGCTGATTAATTATCCAATTTTGAAATAAGTTTCCATCCATTGTTTTTTGATAATCCCTATCATTATTTTTCGAATTTAACAATAAATCACATCTCTTCAAAAAATCTAAATGATATCATACGTGTTAAATTGTAAATCTTGACCCTTCACTTTTAATTTTGGGTGGATTACTCAAATCTGAATCGTGCACCCAACGACCAATTGCCGGTCCATTTTGGTAAATCCACGTTTCGTCAAGATATAAAAACGTAACATTTTTACTAGAATTTTGAAACTGTAAAAATTATTAATTAATTATTAATTAGCCTAAAATGAAAAATATCATAATAACTAACTTACCGGATAACGGTATTAATGATGATACCGAGGTTGTTAAAAATGTGCTCGGCTCTCTTTGTTCAGAAACAACATCCATGCCCACCTATACTAAAATTTTTCGATTGGGAAATCGGCGTACAGATTTAAAGCCTAGGCCAATTAAAGTGACTTTCCGCACAAGCAATGACGCCCAACACTTTTTGCAAAACAGTGGCAGACTGCGTAATCATAACATTTATTCAAACGTGTACATAAATAAGGACCTAACACCGCGGGAAAATGAACGACGCAAGAATACGCTCTCGGAATTTAGAAAACGCAAGGGTGAGGGTGAAAAAAATAATTCTCAGATATCGTGATGGAATGCCGATAATTAGACCTCAGGAAAAAAACGTGTAAATATCCAACAGTCTGTTACTTACCAAAATGTTCGTGGTTTGAACTCTAAGACTTTTGATTTTTACAAAAATGTGTTAATAGCTGAAGAGTCTGATATTATACTTCTGACAGAAACCTGGGCAACGGAATCACTCTTCAATTCTGAACTATTTCCGAACAATTATAAGGTATTCCGGGAAGATCGACGTCGTGGCCACGGAGGAGGAGTCCTAATTGCGCTTAAGTCTTTTTTATTGTAAATGAAATTAGCATTATCGATAATGAATTATCAGATCTAAATATTGAGCTAATTAGTGTATTAATTTTAATAGTTTTAATATAATTGTTATTTACATTCCACCGCAAAACCCACAATCATGCTATGAATTGGTTTTTAATATAATCGAGAGAAACTCTTTGTTAGATAATAGGTTTATTATAGCTGGCGATTTTAATGTACCAAACTATCGATCTGATCATTGTATTAAGTCTTCTGAAGTCACCAATTTTACTAATTTTAATTCATGCCGTCAATTTAATGATGTTACCAATTATCAAAAAAAAACATTAGATTTAGTAATTGCTTCCGAAGACTGTAACGTTGAGCATAGTGATTTCATGCTCGTTCCTGAAGATAGGTATCATCCTGCACTAAACATATCTGTAGACATATCAGCCAAACAGGAGAAGCATATTAGATTCTTATAAAAAAACTTTTAATTAAAAAAAATGAATTGTAATCTCTTTTACCAATTACTGTTGGAAACCAACTGGAGTTCAGTACTTAACAGTAGAGACCCAAATTCTGCATGCTCAGAATTATATGATATACTCCATAATTATTTAAAAATATCTGTTCCTCTTAAGATCAATAAACATAAAAAATACCCACGATGGTTTTCTACAATTCGAAATATTAAAATTAAAAATTATCGGAAATTATCCAAAAAGAACCTACTTTGTTATTATAGAACTAAATTATCGAATTATTGTAGATAATAATATACAAAGTGATTATAAAAAATATCTCGATGTAACTGAAAAGTCTATCAAAGTTGAACCTAAGCGACTATGGGACTTTATCAATGAAAGACGAGGCAAAACTAGGATACCAGGCACCATGCAATATAATAATAATACCTTAAATAACAGTGATAAAATAACTGAGGCATTTGCTACGCACTTTTCATCGGCATTCTCTAACACAAATAATACCTCATGCAGTTTTAGTGATCGAATTGTATATACGACTCCAATTTTATCAATAAAGTCATTTAATAGTCTTGATTTTTCAAGCGCAGTAAAAAAAATCATCCCTGCTTTTATTATAAAGGACTGTCAGCATATATTAGAAATACCCTTGCTTCATATATTCAACTTAATACTAAAAACTAACTGTTACCCAGATTGCTGGAAGTTATCTAAGATAGTTCCAATATTTAAATCTGCCAATGATAAGGATATTCAAAACTATCGACCTATATCGTTAATAAATATTCGAAATAATGCTTCATCATATTATGTATTCACACGTTAGGAATATAATATCACCTAGTCAACATGGTTTTGTAAAGAATAAATCGACGGTAACAAACCTATGCTCCTTCACCAACACTTTATCAAATGCCTTGGATAATAAGTTTCAAGTTGATGTCATATACACTGACTTTTCCAAGGCGTTTGATGAAGTACAGCATAGTATATTATTGAAGAAAATGGAACTCTTTGGATTTGATAACCACTTATTGAAATTACTAACATCGTATCTTGATAATAGATTGAACATTGTTGAATATAAGGGAACAAGGTCTGGTCAATATATTTCCACAAGTGGTGTACCACAAGGCTCGAACCTTGGTCCGTTACTGTTTTTATTATTTGTAAATGACCTGCCAGGTCGCCTACATTCAAACTGTCTAATGTATGTGGACGATCTAAAATATTTTCGTATTATTAAAAATATTAATGATTGTCGAGAACTGCAGAGTGACTTGGATGAGCTAAGTAATTGGAGTACAGAAAACGGACTGGACTTAAATATCAGCAAATGCAAATATATGACTTTTAGTAGAAAACGGCAGAACATTGTATTTGGCATACTATCAATAACATTGTTTTAGAAAATATCAATTTGTTTAAGGACTTAGGAGTATATTATGATACTAAATTGACATTTAATACGAATGTGCAAATGATATGTAAGGATTGTTACAAAACCCTTGGCTTCATAATTCGGAATACCAAAGATTTTAAATCAGTAGAGCCATTAATTAGTTTTTACAAATCTTTCATTCGAAGTAAACTTGAATACTGTGCCATTGTGTGGAATCCGACATATAACTTTTATAGGAATGAAATTGAGAAAGTACAGCAAAAATTCGTTAAAATACTCTATTTAGGCTCCATGGTAAATATCCCTGTCAAGGATATTCTTCTACAGATCTCCAATCAGAATTCAGTTTAAAATCCCTAAATAGTAGGCGCATTATTTCACAAATATTATTTATTTGTAAATTGATTAATGGCTCCATAGTAGATCCAGATCTGCTTAGTGGTTTAAATTTTATGGTCCCTCGATTGAACACTAGGCATCAGTCGGTATTTTACTTAACTAATATTAGAACTCTCCACTCCCCATTAATATCTATGTGTAATCTAGTTAATATATATAGTGTACATTTTGATATATTTAATGATAGGATTAAAAATATAATTGAAATTTTGAATCAAATTATTTTTTAAATGTTGAATGAAATGTTAATCTGATTTATTTTTAATATTATTCTGTAATTAGTTTACTTTTTTGTAGACTGTTGGATAATAAAGACTTATAATAATAATATTATTATAACACTTTTTTATTGCTATTTTAATTTCAGCGCTAATAATTCTTGGCATTTTAAAGAAATTTATCAGTATTTTTTTCACAAATAACGGATTTTATCAAACACTGGACAAAAAACGACAAACATCTTTTAACATAAAGCTAATACTCAAAATGCTCTATCGATCCGGTAGATAACGAGATGACTGCCATCGGGGAAGGGGGTAGAAACAAATAGGATCTTCGAGGAAATGAAGAACGATGGCAATAAAGAGTTAGTCTAAGAAATATTAAAAAAACAAGTGTTTCAATCAAGTTTTTTTAAAATTATTATAAAAATGTTCCATCGGTTAAGTGAAAAATTAAAACATAAAAAAAAAACAGAATTCGAACAAATCGGCCTTTGCTATCACACTTCAGGTTATGAGTTTTCGATCAGGAACGAAAAATAATTGAAATTCTTTTGTTTTTTTGATTTGGTTGATTGAGTTACTTGAAGATAATATTAACTTTGATTAAAACACTTAGAACCTTTCTTCTTCTTTGAAGAAAGGTTCTAAGTGTTTTAATCAAAATTGAAATTCTGTTCAAAATATAAATTAAATATTTAGAAGTGTTTGAAATAAAATAAAAACAAAAAAATAATTACTTAAAATCTATAAATCGTCACAAACAAAGTTAAAAAGTTTTTTATTTGTGAAGAATAATGTATAACCAAGTAGAAGCCTCCAGCGTTAACAGACTATAAATCTTGTCGTTATTTTTTTTTACTAAAATATATGATTATAGAACATTTCACTTACGTTTTATTTAAAAATTAGAAATTTTGATCAGTGTATTTCCTACTTAATAATCAATTGGTTAATTATAATAAAATGTATTAATCCTTTAGATATTCAATTAGTACAGAAGATTTTTAGCATTTAAGTTTGAGGATCATACACATGAATAAATTTTAAAATGATGCAACTGGTGTTAATTTCACAGCTTGAACTGACGAGTAACATCATAAAAGCCATATTAGCATATTATGCAACGCCGCTAATTGCTAATCGAAAAATATTACACAGAAGATTTCTTTACTTCCGGATAATTTAATAGACATAGTGATGATTAAATTTTTAAAGACACTATCGACCGGGTTAAAGCATTAATGAATTCAAAAGATTATCCATTATGGAAATAAATTGCCAATTTCCTGTATTATTTTATAACAAAAAACTGGTTGGGCTATTACCACAATAAAGATCATTAACTTTGGTGAACGGCGGGCCGCACCGGATTACATAATCACCTTATTCGGTAGCCGATGGTCCTAATGGGAATTACGCCGATGGAGCGCATCCCCGCCGTTCGCCGCGGATTCACTTTCATCGGTATTACGAGCGGAGCCAAAGAGAGGAGATGCGCGACGTGACCTCGTGAACACAAGAAAGAGTGAAAGTGTTGGAGGTGGTTTGAACTTTACGCGGTGACATTGAAAAATCCCACCAACTCGGCCACCACGTGGTGCAATGAATGACCGGTTTAACTACCGGCCTGCCGTGGTTGCGTGGTTGTGGTTTGAGCACGGCGAACCACCCGCTATTAACAAACAATCGGCCCATGCGGCCACAAGTATCGCCGCGCTCGCGCTCTTCAACTTGAAAACGCTATTTACTCGACGGGATCGCGTGCCGCGGAATGAAAAGTGAGTCTGGGTGCTGCTGCTCGGACTGGATGTGAACTATGGTGACGTTATTGTGATTTTGTTTGTATTCGACAACTTTAAAGGGATGTATACTGTGTGGAAAATATTTTTGGTAAGCTTATTTCAAAATCTAAAAAAAAAAAAATAATTAGAAATAATTCTTCTGAGTTTATCAATGTTTAGTTTACACTTAAAAAAATAGTTAAAAAAAGGTAAACAATATAAAGTACATAATTTTCAAGCTAATTACGATGAAGGCTAATTTTGGTTTATGTTCAGGGTGAACTTTAATAAATCATATATTATATTAAATTAAATACAAGTAATTTAAAAAAGTCACAGATAAAAGTTATGATTTTTCAATTATGGAAGCGTTTACTTTGTGGTACATCTTCAATATAATAAATAAAGGAGGCACGATTACTTTATTTTTATATAAAGTGTTTTAAATTTGTTGTGAAAAAATCAGAATATAGTTCACTCGTAATAAGTTTATTTGAATTTTAGATTTTTGAGTTTGATTTTTGGTTTCCCAATTGCGTCACCTTTGTGAGATCTTACAAAATTAAGATTAGTAGCATGCTTCTAATCTTAATTTTGTAATAAATGAAAAAATATTTTTTTTTTAATAAAATGTATACTATTTTTAGAAGATTTTAAAACTAATGCAAATAAAAGTACTTCTAACTGTGCCTATTTTTTGTTTTTATTAAAAAAATAAAATTATAATATGATCCTACCTTTTACTAGCTGTTCAGAATCCTAAAATAATAAATTTCGACTTTGTTTCAATAAAAAATATATGAAAACGAAAATTACATCTATAATTAGTAATATAATCAATTTGATGAATTAAACATGCAGGATATGGTGACTAAAAACATGAACATTTATAAGAAGTTTTTTGTGTTAGGTTTTGACCTTTAAAGTTTTACAGACTTTAGTAATTATACGTTCGTAAATCCGGAATGATTCTGGAAATTCCACTTAGACCATTTTAATATCTTATTCTCCAAGTTGTCTTTATGTATTATGCTGTATGGATAATTGTTTTTGTCGTTGGTATAATTGCTAAGGGACCACAAAATAAATTATTTAATCATTAGGAAACATTTGCGTAATATACAAAGTAAATTTAGTTTATTGTTTATAAATTATTTAAGCTGTAAAAATTATTACTCCTATTTAATTAAATTGTCATCCAAAAATCCCTTCATCTAACACATCCTTTCCCTAAACTGCTTGCGCAGAAAGAAATCCTAACCTGATCCCAAAATTCAAAACCCCTTCATTCACTACATTTGAATTCATCGCATCACATTATCAATCATCATCATCATCTTCAGAGACAGACAAAACACATCGACAATGACTAATCTGGGCTGAAAGACTGCTGGTCGATAGCCATTTAACAAACTAACTCACTAACATACATTGTATCATACTTCTATTTAGTTTATTTGTATATTTGTTAATAAAGTTATTGACTACTCATTAAATTGTCAAAAAGGCACGATGTCATCTTGGTGATATATTTTGGAAATGTTTCAAAATTTCGTTTTCAATCGAGAAAGAAAAGAAAATCAACACTTTCCAACGATATTATTGAAAAGAACAAATGATTTAAAATAGATCAGAATCTTGGTTAAATAAGGCTTGTTAAAAAGATTAAATAAATAATAACACTTACTAATTTATTTAGATCTTTGGTTTACACACATAAAACAAATTAATTCAAAAACATACGTAAAATTTTGAACGAAAGAAAAACGGCGGTAGTTCCCAACAAATCACATTCTTCCACTGAAACCATTTTTGCGGCATGATGTTGAGAGATCAGGTATCCTTATCTACACCCGAAAACTTTTATACTTTCTTTTATATGGTGCTTTTGTCTACTTTTTAGGAGGAACGTTTGAGCAATTTATGTCAGCACCACAGATATGTAATATATTTAAATCAAATTTGTAAACTTTTATAATTAGTTTAAAATTTTAGAAATTATATAAAATTTATATTCTAATACATGAGAAAAGAAGCAAATGACAAATCGATTTTTATTTTTAAATAGAATTAAGCATTGGTCGCCCAATTTGTTTGTGAATGTAATTTAATTTCTAATCATTCTTTGACATTTTCATTTCTTTACATTATGCAGATGAATGTAAATAAACGTGTAACAAGTATAACTAATTATGTTATTTGTAATAAGTAAACATGTTATTTTAATATTGTACAAATTAAAATTTAATTCGATTTTGTTGTTGTAAACATTATTTTTTTAATTATAAATTTTGCAATTTATCTAAGAAAAAATATGAAAATTTTAAAATTTTTCAATTCATAATAAAGAAGAACGGAAAAAATTTGAATTTAATATTTTATTAAAAAAATTTGAACATCATTTAGAGTGAACTATTTTGAAAACGTAAAAAATACTAAGATATTCCATTATAATTTGAGTTGAAATCTTTTAGTTTTAATTGTTAATTGCTAAGACTCTATTTTTTTACATCGCTTCAGTAATATTATACAGGGTGAGTATTTTTCGATGTTCTCTATGGGGATCTCGGAAACTATAAGAGATAGAGAAACGGTTAAATGGGGAAAGAAGTGTAGATTTACGAGACGAATAAAATTCCACTTTCAAAGTTTTCAAAAAAGTCAAGGGTAATTAGATATTTTGAAAAAAGTAAAAAGTGTCAATTTTTTCAAATCAATATATCTCGGTTATTATGACAGATAGAAAAAAAACTGTAAAAGACAATGTTTTAGATAATTTTATGCAGATTAATAAAAAATTATCAGAAATTTTTTATCGCCATTATTTTCCGAGATATGACGCAAACTTACATTTTTTAAATGGAAACCATAGTTGGCTGTGACCTCATTCAAAATGTATTTTTTTCTCGTGAATCCAATATGGCATACGACATAGTTATTTCTAAAAATAAGTTATAGTCATTTTAAATTTTATTATAAATAAAAAATGGGTAGTCATGAAAAGGGTGAAAGTAAAACAATTGCAGTTGTTTATATTAATAGCAATATTGTAATTATTAGTTTTACAAAGTTAAACAAAAATGAAAAACCATCATAAAGAATAACAATTTTGTAATTATCAAAAGGCCTTCTGTATGTGGTATAAACAGATTTGCTAAGAGGATAATACGTTTCTTACAAAAATATTATGAACATATGAATCGTGATTCACTAATTGCAGTATTTTTAATCGCCACAATGAACATAGATGAACTCAAGAGAATCCATGAGAAGTTTCACAGAGAAAATTACAAATTAAATCTGGGTTTAATCTATGGTTTGTTTGGATTAATAATTTTCGGTCCATATATTTTTGAAAGCTCACTTAGTGGAAATGATTACTTTCATTTTCTTCAGAAAACATTTGAAGATACACTCGATTATTTAAATTTATCATACCAAGCAAGATTGAAATTGTTCCAATATGACGGTGCTCAACCTCATAACATGCTGGCTTTACGAATTATTTAAATGATGCTTTTCCTAACTCATAAGTGGGAAGAAATGAACCAATCCCAGAGCCACCTAGGTCTCCCGATCTGTGCGTTTTATAATTTTTTCTGTGGGTTTATGTAAGAAACAAAGTGTATCAAAAATCATATCAATCCGTGGAGGATCATACACTAGCTGTTATTGAACCATTTAATTCAATTCACATCAGAATAGTCAAAAAAGCCATAAATTCAATTTTAAAAAGATATAATTTATGTCATAATAATAGTGGACTCTTTGACCATATTTTTTTAATATTAAAATTTCTCTCCCATTAATATTTTGATAATTACAGAATTACTTTATGCTGTTGTTTCATTTTGGTTTATCTCTGTAAAACTAATAATTACAGTATTGCTATTATTATAAACAACTGCAATTGTTTTACTTTCATCTTTTTCATGACTACCCATTTTGTTACTTTCCCTATATAGTATATATAGTTTTCGTGATTTTTTATGATAAAACTTAAAAATGACTATAACTCACTTATTTTTAGAAACAACTATGTCATATGTCATATTGGATTAAAGAGAAAACATTATCTTTTGAATGAGGCCATAGCCAACTATGGTTTCCATTTAAAAAAAAAGTAAGTTTGCGTCATATCATTTGCTTTTATGTAAAATTTTGGAACTACTTTGAAACGCTCATCCTTTCAAGGTTACCTATAGTACTTATGGAGTTTGTGCTCATTTTTAGAAACTCATAATTTTGACAATACATTTGGCCTCACTTTATTTATTAGGAATTGCTTGTGTGATGACTATTTAAAAACTTATTGCTAAGACTTTTCATTATATTTGAGAGTAATGAAAATTCTATTATTTTAGATTTTTCCAAAAAAATATAGTTAGTTATATTTTTCAATTATTTATTTTTTTAATCCAACAAATTAATCGAATTAATGGTTTTCGGCGATTCCGCTAAAATAATGTACCTATTACTTGACTTTTTTTCCTAAACTCCTGCAATCCCACTATCCATAATATCCAAGTTAGCGAGCGATCCTCCCTAAGAGCTTTAACCAAAATCCGCCATCCTAGCAATCCTTTACATAATCCTTCTAACCAACTCCTATATGACACTACCTCTGTTATTGCCATCAACGAACGCCTTCTATACCTTAGCGAAAAATTTTCCAAAAACTCCTTTAACCAACAGATCCTTTCCCTTTACTGCTTGCGCAGAAATCCTGATCTAATCCCTAAATATAAAACCCCTTCATTCACAACATCATCATCACCACCATCAGAGACAGACTGACGAGACATATAAAGACTGACAAATCTGGGCTGAAAGACCGCTGGTCGATAGCCATTTAACGGACTAATCCACTAACATCATCTATCATACATGTATTATATTTATTGTTATTGTAAGTTTGTCTGTTAATAAAGATGTTGTATATACAGTGTGTAAAGTGATGGGGTTTCCTATAGGAAAAACTTTTTTAATGTGAATTTTAGGAAAAAAACTTATTCTTTATAAAAAAATTTGCTTACTTCGAAACCCCTTATGGTCAAAGAAAAATCCATTTAACACTTAAGATAAATACAATGGTGATGTGGCCATCATAGTACTTTCCCAATATTTTACTCGAAAACTATGAGGTTTACGCAAAAGGGCTATTTTTAATGATTTGTCCAGTTTTGAATTCTCTACAATTATTTGTAATACACGTTTCATGTAACTACAATAATTTATCAGCAATTGGCAAAAAATATCAAAATTTTCAATTTTTATTTTTTTTCTCAAAAGTTAAGAATTTTATGAAAAATATGTTTTAATAAAACTTATTCAGTTTTTCATTCCCTTTAACTTTTGTTTGAACGGTTTTTTAAAATTTTTCATATTTAGAAAAATATCACGAAAAAACAAAAAAAACGCCTCGAATAAACATCCACTTCCGGTCTATAATTGTTCACCAAAAGCTTTTCAGTTCTGATCAAGCGTTTTTGAGATACAGCGCCGACCGACAGGCAAACAGACAGAGACACACAAAGACACAAAAAAAATTTTTTCCAGAAATTAGATTACGGATATTTCCGAAAAAAAAAATTCAAAAAAAAAAACACGAAAAAAATACTTCCCCTAAATATACTTCGTATATAGGGAAAGTAAAAATTGAAATTATGTCGAGTTGTTGATTTTAAATATGACTAAGTCCGAGTTTTTCAGACATATATGAAATAGCGATAACGTTTTTACTGCTTTATCTCAAGTTTTTGTTTACGATTTTTACACTTATCCGAAACCTGTTCTACTCTGATCCTTTCTGAACTCTTCAGTATATTGAAAAATCTTGCTAAAATGCCTAGAATTCGTACACCTCGACGATTTCATCAATTAAGTGATTTTTGAAAAGGTCGCATTGATGGTATAAAAGAGACGGGCTTCAAATAGCCCGAAGACTCGAAATTACACCCTCAACTGTAATGCGAGTATTTAGAAGATGGTCTGAAGAAAATTACTATCAGGGACAGAGACGTTTTGGTAGGCCTAGGATTATACAGGGTGGCCAAGAACGGTACCTAAGACTGCTTGCGATACGTAATCACCATGACACTTTGCGGCAAGTTCGAGATGCTTTTGTTACAGCAACAGGACCTGTGGTTTCTAGGCAAACAATTAATCGAAGAATTCTTAGCACGGGCCTTTATGCCTTCCGACCATTTTGGTTGCTACCGATGACTCCGCTGCACAAAACTCGTCGCTTGGAAAGGTGTTAAGCCAGATTCAACTGGGATGTAGAGTGGAACTTCATTTGTTTTAGTGATGAGTCCAGATTCTGCTTAGGGACCCATGATGGACGTAGACGTGTCGTCTATTTCGCGGTGTATGGCAAAATGTAAAATTTGCCTTAGAACGCTACACAGCCAATAAACCTGGCATCAGGGGACGCTATATGTCTTGGAAGTAGGTCCCTCCTGGTTTATTGGGGGTAGTCTAACAGCCCAACGGTACATCGCTGAAGTTCTACAACCTATTGCAAAACCATACATTCAGACTATCCTAAACGCCATTTTTCAAAAAAAAAATATATACAAAATTCTGGCGTAGAGCTTTTAGATTGGCCTGCAAGATCTTCTGATTTATCGCCAATAGAACATGTATGGCTTAGCATTGGAACAACACTTCTACGATTGCCAAAGCCACCAAGGACTTTGGACCAATTGTGCATCTGTGTTTAACAGGCCTGGGACCGCTTGCCACAAGAAGACATCGACCACTTGATTCGGTCTATGCCTCGCCGAGAACAACTGCGGTGGGCCAACCAATTTTTGTCAGTACTTTTTGCTCAACCTACACCAAATTGTAATCGTTTGTTCTAACACGAAAACTGAACATAAATTTAATACAAAAACATTTTAAACATTTTTCTTTCTGGGTTTTGAATTATTTTTGAGCTTCAGTGTATTATGAGCTGTTAGGCTCCTCAGATTTTTTGGGATACGATTTTTTTAAATTTCCTGTTTTTCAATTTTTATAAAAAAATTAAAAAAACTATTGTAAACTTTTTCTAAAAGCCTAAAATTGCTAAAGTAAAATTCAATTTTTTTGCGATTCCTTTTCTATAAGTAGTTTTAAAATCATTAATTTTTAACTTTCCACTTATACAATACACAAAATTAACCTACGAGATTTTGGCATATACTTTATAATGTTTGGAATTATTTTTCCTTATCAATCAACAAAATTCCTCCTGTGTTCCAGAAAACTGTTCCCGTGAGCTTTCGTACCGATTGCGATACCTTGAATTTCTTAGGCGGTGGTGTACCCTTTTTATGTCACTATATGGAATCTTGCTTAGACTTAGCGATGAACCCAAGTTTCATCCCCAGAACAATTCGTTTAAAAAAAACATCCTTGTCTTCATTACACTGTTTGAAAATCGCATGCGAACACTCGATGCGCTGCTGTTTTTGTAGCGGTGTGAGCAGTCTAGGCACCCATTTTTAATTGACTTTTGATTTTTTTTAAATGGTTGTTTCTGATACTCCAACTATTTCTGCGAGTTGTTTTTTCTTCAACCGTGCATCCCCCAATAATAATTTTTCGACTTTTTTTTCGATGAGATCTGAAGTGGTGACCTCAGCAGACCGCCCAGCTCGGGAGTCGTCTTCAATTCATCCCCTGCCTTGCTTAAGGAGGTTGTTCCACTTATATATCATGTTAAGGGTTGTTGTTCTAAATTTTCTATAAACAACCCTTAATATTAAAAATGTTTCACCACGTGATAAACGAGAACCAAATTCAACAAATTATATATCATGGTTTTTCCTGGGCAAAAGTCCCCGTAAACAGAAGACATCTCTCCCAATATGGTATGAACACTTTTTCCTAGCTTGGTAAAGAACTTTATGAGGGCGCGGAACTCTATTTTCTCCATATTTCACAATTTATTCCGGATTGAGTTGCTTGATCGGCGATAGTTCAAAGACTACTGACCTCTTTATGATAATACTATGGATATACAACTTGTCAACGTAAGTGTGCCACATACGGGAAACTTATTATTATTATTAACTTCTCAGAAAATTTTATTATTTATAAAAGTTGGTACTTGGTCTTAAACATACAAAAAAAGACAAAACAAGTGACATACGGTTTTAATCAACAAAAAAATTTATTCTCTTTGAAATTAACAACCTTAACGATTTTATTAATTAAATAACAATCATTCGATGTGATACCCTTCCCTCTCAATACATAAATTTGTTCTTCTGTTAAAATCTCTGATTACATTTTCAAGAATATTGGGATGATTATTTAAATATCTAACACCATTTCTAATTTTATTTTCCAAATCCTCTAAATTTTCAAAAGGCTTCTCAGAATAAACTTTGTTTTTTAACCACCTGTATAAAAAGTAATCAAGTGGATTTAGACAAAGTGAGCGAGCAGGCCATGGAAATCTTGAGTATCTTCCAATCCATTTCTCATTAAATTGTTCATTTAAATATTCAACTACGACACGGGCGCTATATGCAGATGCCCCATCCTGCATCCAAAGAGAATTTCTTGTAGCATGTCAAATTCATTTTCCAATTGCATATTTAAAAATTCTAAATATCTTTCTAAATTTAAACTTTGCCGAAATATGTAGCGCCCTAATAATTCTGTTCAAAATTCCACACCAAACATTTATTTTTCGAGAATATTGATTATTGCAGATAATTCGGAATGCTGGATTTTCTGTTGACCGCCAACGACAGTTTTTTGCTGAAACTACACCATCTGTAGTAAATGTAGCTTCATCCGTAAACAAGATCTTCTTAGGAAATGTTCTATCAATTTCTATTTCACCTTGTACTTTAAACTTATTCGTCGCTAGTACCTTATGTGCTGTTGACTTTCCTAATCCTAAACTTCTGGCGCATTTTCTAACAGATATTTGAGGACTTTCAACCACGCTTTGCAAGATATCCAACGAATTCTCCACATTTCTCACTGATTTAGTACGTTCTTTTTTAAAATGCAATTCAAATTTTCCGGTCCTTTTAAATTGATTGATTAAAATTCTTGATACTTGTGAATAACTGATTCTCTTTTCGGGGTGCCTGCCGTTAAAAGTTTCAGCTGCTTCTCTGCAGGTTTTACAGTTATCGCCACATATTAGCACCAACTCTGCTCTGTCTTGTAAAGTTAATCGCTCTGTCATAATTTATACAGATACGGCAAAACTGAGAATACTTCATAAAATTCGCTAAAGAAGTTTATAAAGAATGAAATTTTCTGAGAAATTAATAATAAAAAAGGCTGCACTAGCGCCTCTACCATCCTCCAACTTCGCTATTCCGCGAAATTAAAAACGCCCCTGGTAATATGAATTAATCCGCTAATAATATTCAAATCAAATCTTATCACATTTGTTGGCAGCTTTTATGTAGTTGGTTTAAAACCGTTTTTTACAACAGATATTTTTTTCCATTATGAATTCCAAATTCTTTAGAAATAGTCACGGATTTCATCAATTTTTACCACGAGATAAATGAGAAAATCATTCATGAAATATCAGTTTTTTACTAAAATATTTCCTAGCGTACTCTTGACCTACGACAAACTTTAGTTTACGAAAGTAGGTTGAGGGTACGCTCGGACAATATATAGCATATTAGGTTAGGTCAGGAGTACGTCACCTCAAGTAACAGTTCAACGCGCATTTTATTGAGTAAGGTCAAGAGTACGCTAGGCCAATAAGCGATTGGCGATATATCATTTATTGTGGTTCGCTGGATAGATAAATTATAAACTGTTGTGTCATTTCCAATATGTAAATTGTAAAACGTTCACGATCAAATCGTGTATGGTTTAACACGAATTTATTCAATTAATTTATAGCACTTTTGTATGTAAATTAAATAGTCACGGAAATCTTCAATATATCTAATATCAGAGTAAATACAATTTTTAAATTAAAAAGTGAAACAATCTTTTTATTAGCATTAAAATAAACGTGTGTACCAACGATAAATAAAACTGATAGAAGCAATTGTTTTTGTGCGTCTAGAAACAATGAAATGGATGATCGGCCTTGGACCGTTCCTTTTGCATATTCGATCAAAAGGCTAGTTGCACTGGGTTCGACAAAGGAAGCTAAAGTAATCGTGTGAAATAACGCTGTTAAATGTGTGGGAAATAATTTTTTACCAAACTCATGATAGATTTAAATAATGTACCTATGCAAAGAGAAAGGTGATTGGATTATTGTTTCATGTAATATAATATGCAAATATGAAGTTAAGCTAATAACGATATACTATTAATTAATGGAGAGATTTTTTGCTTTCGAAATTATACTCAAAATACAAAAAATTAAATTAGAACAGTCGACCAGCGACAAACTCAAACACAAGTTGTACATAAATATTTAAATAAACACTAAATAAAAATTTACTTACTTTTATGAATTACCATTAAGTAACTGTTTCAACTGTTACACTAATTAATAATTTAAATTTTTAAGCAGAAACAATTACAACACTTTTATAAATAATATATGTATAAACTTGCATGTTTAAAAATATAATGTTTAGTATAATATTTCCATCACATAAGTCATTTATATAATCTAGACCAACCTGCAATTAATTATAAATTAACTCGAAGCGTTTAATTAGTTAATTACAAGTTAGGTCCATCTTGACCGAGCGATAACCGTGCAACGATTTGGGAATGTAACTCCGTTACATTTAAACATAATTACAATCACTATGCTGAAAAGAGGATAATAGTTTTACTTTCGAAGCGATTAACAACAAAAATACAAATTAATTCATTGCACCATTTCCAATTGCAACATTTTTGGCATCGTGATGAATATAGTTCATGGACTTCAAAACCATTTTAGCTCTGACCATAAGTGGTAGAGTATTAGCATTAGGTTTTTGAAATGACATGTCATCATCATCCAGACAGACCGTGGTCAATATTGGGAAATCTTCTTACGCATAGAAGTTTTGCAAAATTTTCGCTAATTAATGCATCGTTGTATAATATTCACAATTTAATCAGGTCACCTATGTAGAAAAACAAACCGCTTCCTTCGCGTGGGTTCGCGATAGAACAATGTTATTTCCAAAGGAGATCCCATTTTCCCGAACGAATAATTATATCACGACTCGCCGGCAAAACGTGAGAAGCGATCTGAGCCGGAGATTATATAATAGAAATGGTGAAGGCTGCTTAGTCATTAGCGCAATCGCAGCGTAATTCAATTTTGGCGAAAGAGCAACCTTCTTGCTACAATTTCTCCACAATCTCGACGCGTGCGCTAATTTAATTACCCAGAAACCGCGGCGTGTAGAAATTAACCTTCGTTTTTCACTTTCCTGGTGAACAATTTGCATAGTTCGGAATGACAAGAAATACCACAAAGAGAGCCCGATCACCTCGAGACGGAGCAATTTCACGCTGTCACATTTTCTTGCGTGATCCTTAAAAGTGAAAATGTTTCTTTTTAGGCACTCAGGAGTAAAACCTTGCAATTATCTATTATACAACCGATATCGGTAATTTTGTAATTGCTTGTCCATGTGTTATGCTTGATTAAATACGCAATATTATAATCAAAGCATTATTTCAAATTTTTAAAGAGTGATATTAGTAGTTATGTCACGGAAAACTGTACATATGAAATGAAATTATCTCAACCGTATCATAATGGAGAATTTGAAAACCTATAATATACACAATTATTAATTAGCCATATAATTCGTACTACTATAATAATGCATTCCAAATTATGAGTTAAAGGATAGAGGAAGTCTTATTTATCCCCTCAAGTTCAATGGCATGAAGAAAAACCACAAAACATACAGGAATTGAAAAACCTCAAGTTTATTTTTTTGGACAAATATTTCACCAGAGAACTCTCTGACTGTATGGTTGAATGTACCATCTCTACGTATTTCAGAAAGAGATTAGATTACGTGGTACCACAATTGGCGAAATGATGACGTTTGTCGGGATACATTTCATGATGAGGAGTTGCCACTCTTAAAGGTTACGTAGCTTCGGGCAACCTGGTTTAGCAGTTCCTTTGATTTCAAAATTTTTCCAATTACAACAGCACCTGACATTTCCACTCCGGGTAACAAAAGATTTTCAAAGATCAGATCTCTATTCGACACCCTACGAGAAGCCTCTTTAAATGTTGTCTCAGTGTGAAGCAGTGTATCAAGAATAAACCAACGGAATGGGGAATAAAATTTTTCGCCTTGTGTGGACAGAGTGGACTTTGTTTGACCTTATTATCTATCAAGGTTCGATCACCAATTTAACACGTGTCCTGTCAGAGGGGCTGTTGAAGCGATATTTTCGAAGCTTGTTTAACGCATTTCTGAACAGAATTTTCCTTTATATTTTGCAATTCTATACTTTTTTGCAATATGTGCGGAATAGGTAAATCTATGCTTCATGCACAACGAGATGGTATCGATTCAAGGCACCAACTTTACCCTCGAACAACGTAGTGATGAAAAAAGGCCGTGGTTCATCTAAAGAAGTGATCAGCAGAAATGAAATAATAATGGTCAAATGGTATGACAACGAGGGTAATGACCTCAAATTTTAAATATGTCGGAAATTGTGACTTTTTCAACAAGACAAGTAGCAAAAAGAGTATTTGATTGTAGCTCGGCCAAAAGTTATTCCGGTCTACAACATCTCAATAGGTGGCGTTGACAAACAAAACTTCCTCATAACACTGTAACGTATACTGATCAGATTCAAAAAATGAACATTGCTACACGCCATAGATATTTAGATATTTCATGCGCCAATGCTTGTATCCAATAAAAATAAAGAGCTGAGGCTCTGGGTATTCTAACAAAGGATGTTTTTGACCTCTTGTGATTCATAGCCTACTTTGCGGAAAGTCTCATCAAATCGACTAAATCGTTTTCGAGAAACAATAATCGTCCTCGCAGTAGAACGTCTCCTTCTCCATCGTTAAGATTGATACCAACTCGCAAAATTTATCCTTTAGCTCCAGCAGGACAGTCGAGTCTCCAACATTCAGGAAGTTTTAAACCATATCCGATTTGATCAGATAATCTATTTCCCTTCGTTTAACAAGAAGATTTTACGTCGAGCTGCAAAAATTCTGTCCGTAAGGATCAATCTCAGGTTTAGTGCACCAAATATAATATTCACCTCTGTTTAAATAAATCTAAAAATTATTATTTTTCAATTATCATAACAAACATCGTTTGTATCAGAAATAATTCAATCTATTAGAAAGAGTAAAGTATTAATAAATAAATAAATATATATAATTCTAATTTTCAGTATATTCGCTCGATCGAAAAAAGTAGTGAGTTCATCCCTTTCGTGATATGATGAAGCTGAATCAAAATTTAATCAAAGATTTTACACGTCACCAGAAATTTTTGAAAAAAAGTAGATATACCGAGAATATTTCTTTATAGTATACTTAAGAGTCTTAAGGTTAAAAATGAGTCATAGTATGGTGTTCCTTACTTACCGTTTTCATGCAACTATTTTGTTCAGACTTACCTAAAACAAAATAAAACAGATGAATGTTTGAAAATAAAAAAGATAAATTGGCGCTGATAATTTAGGAAATTATTAATTCTTCCATGTTCGATTAGGTTAATTAGTTAATTAGGTTAACTAAGAAGATTTAGAACTAAATTTTTTACCCAATATACCTAGTCTTATTGAAATGCTGTCAAAATATATTTTTTTAAACTGATAATTTAGTTTAGTGGATCTCAAAATCTGATAGTAACCTTTGTTTATTCTAGACCTCGCCTTAATGACCTTACCCTGCTGGAATGAACGTGTTAACGTTAAAGGCAGATATCATCATCATCATCACTTGGTGAAACTTGTTAATAAAAAGTTTATAATTAAAATTCACTTGTTTGTAGCAAATATCATTTTCCTTGTATTTCAGTTAAGTGTCCTTTTTTTTAATATTTCTTTGTGGAGGTATATTTTAGAATATATTGTTATGTCACTTTTCTAAAATATAGAAAGTTAGTCAATTTTTCGCATGAAAAAAAAAATTCACACACAAAATAAGAAAAATGTGAAATGTGAAAGTTTTCGCAATTTTAAAGAGAAGTTGTTAGAACCTAAAAAAACAAAAATTCTAGAAAACTGAAAGAAATATGTTTAAAATTCTAAAATTTCCGCGACATGTTTTATAGATTTATAAAAGAAATTGTTGAGAATTTTCAAAATTTAAGAATAAAAGTCGTGCTATTTTAGTTGAGAAATATACACAAAATCATAGAAAGCTGGAAATGAAAATTATGGATTATTCTAGTAACACAATTTGTTTAAAAAAATTTTAATATTGATTCTAGAAAATTCTAAAATATTTGAAATCTTGAAAAAAAATTCTCGTACCTTGAAAGAAACTATGCTGAAAGCTTTTAATAATCTGAATGAGAATGTGAATTCTTTTTTTCCCGCAATTGAAATTTGAAAAGGAAATTGTGAAGAGTTCTAGAAAACTGAAAATTTTCAAAACCTTAGAGTTCTCGCAACTTGGGAAAGAAATCGGTAGACAAATTAATTAAACCTCTAAATAATCTAAATCGCAATTTGGAAGAGAATTTGGTGGAGAATTGTAGACATCTGAAAAATTAACGTTGAAATATTTTTGTCTAGTCTAAAAAAGTTTTCGAAATTTTTGGAAGAAAATTTTAGAAACAATATTGTAAATTTTAATGTTTTTGCAATTTAAAGCAAAGATGCTAGAAAATTCTAAAATCAGGGGGGCAGAAAGACTGATGGTCGATAGCCCAAACGGACAGACTAACACATTAGATATCATTGGTAAATGTTTTTAACTTTGTATATATGTTCGAATAAAGATGTTATTCTCTCTTCTAAAATCACTGGAGAATTATAGATCTTTTGAATACAAAATGTTGAGCAATTCTAGAATCTAAAGAAAATATTTGCCATTTGGAAAACAAAATGTTAGAAACTGCTAGAAAAGTATTTACTGGATAATTCTAGAAAACATAATAAATTATGTTTAATTATTCTTTCGGAAAACCCCAGAAAAAGATTCCCTGGAAAATTCTAAATATTTGAACGAATATTTTCATAGGGCACAAGATAAAATTTTAAAAAATATTATAAAATCTCAAAAATGCTCTCACAATTTGGCAAAGAAATGCTGACTATTCTAGAAAACTATAAGAAACAATGTTATAAAATTTTAAAATACCTAAATACTATCGTAATTTTGAAAAGAAATTGTTAAAAGATACTAGAAATCTAATAAAGAAATTAGTAGAGCATTTTAGAAATCTGGAAAAATATACCCGCAATTTAGAAGAAAAGTCAAAATATTTTATAAAGCCTCGAAAAAAGTTGTCATAAATTTTGAAAAATCTTAAAAGTTTTGCTATTTGAATAAGAAGAAAGAAAATACTAGAAATCTCAAAAATAAATTACTACAAAATATTAGAAATATAATATAAGACAAGTTTTAGATATCTAGAAGAAAAATTGCTGAAATTCAAGGGAAAGTGCCGTGCAATTAAATGATAAAAATGTGCAAAATCATAGAAAGCAAAAAATTAAATTCATTGAAAATTTGATAAATCTTGACGGAAAATTTAGTTCAAAAGTTTTTTTGGTATTTGTTGATAGATATAGATAGAAAATTCGAAAAAAACCCGTAAAGTTTTCACAATAAAAAAGAGAAATTTCTAGAAATTCTTTAAATTACAAAAAATACTAGAAAATCTAAAACTCTTCAAGAATTTTTAAAGGAATATAGAAGACAAAAAAACCTGAAGTTATTGTTAAAAACCACAGGTAAATAAAGACAGTACAGCATTTGCGTACTCTTGACCTACATCAATAAAATAGGCGTTAACCCAGCGCCTATTTTCCCGCTTGAACTAGCGTACTCTTGACCTACCTCAATGTATACTTTATTTGGGCGGGTTAGGAGTACGAACGGTCATTGCATTTTATGTTGAGGTAGGTCAAGAGTACGCTAGAACAAGTAATGATCAATATTAAGTTGATTTATTTATGATTTATTACTTTCCCTATATAGAATATAGAGGGCAAGTATTGTTTTCGTGCAGGAAAATGTCTGTGGGCACAGTATCTCAAAAACAAATGATCCTATTGAGATGAAACTTCAAACTTAAGGTTTTATAGTTAAAGTTCCCAAAATTTGGAAGAAAAATCTCCAAAAGATAAAGAACTCAATGGCTCTTCTTTATCTTTCGGAGATTTTTCTTCCAAATTTTGGGAACCTTTCCCTGGTTTGTGGAATTTTCCATCATTATTACTAACTATAATTCCAAAATTTGCTTCTTTACATTTCTGGAAAATTTTCAAGATTTCCCCATCTATTTTACTAGAAGCTTTTCTAAAAATTTAGAAAAAAACTATGGTTTATTATTCATTCTTATGCCAATAAGAAGTTGATGACAGTGTTTGCAATTTTAAAGAGAAATTCCTAAAAAAAATTGATTGTAACGAAGGGTAAAGTTAGTATTTGTAGAACAGATTCCATTGATGTTTAAAAATCCTCAAAAATATTCTAGAAATTTAGGAGAGAAATTCTAGAAAGAAATTTTTGTCACTTCCTGAAAACTAGTAAAATATATTGAAAAATCTTGCAATTTAGAGAAAGCATCCCTAAAAAACATTTATAATATTGTGGCACACCGGCAGCATATATTTTTTATACATTCTAAAATCCTCGAAGATAATTTTTAAAAATTATAAAATTAATTCCTTTAAAATTCCACAACCCTCTAAAATTTTCTATGAATTTAGAAGTGAAATCTTCAGAAAATAAAGAATAGCTATTGTGATTTTAAAAATTTGAACTATTGTTAATTTTTGATGACAATGTTTGCAATTTAAAAGAGAAATTTCTAAAAACACTGATTATAAAGAAGGACAACGTACATGTGTGGAATAAATTCCATAAATGTTTAATAATCCTGAAAATATTCTAGGAATTTAGGGAATAAATTCTATAAAGGCATGAAAATTATGATCACCAAAAAATTTCCTAAAAATCTCTAGTAAAATAGGCGAAAAATTTAGAGAAGGAATTCCTAGAAAATTCAAAATGGCACACCTGTAGCATAAATTCTTTATACATTCTAAAATCCTTGAAGGTAAACTTTAGAAATTAGAAAATTAGTTACTTAAAAATTCTACAATCCTCGATATTTGTTTAGGAATTCCGAGAGCAAATTTCTGGAAATTTATAAAATAATAACACTGGGAAATTTCAACCATAAATATTCTAGAATGCTGAAAAATTTAGGAGAGAATTTCTAGGAAGGCTTGGAAATTTTAGTCTTCAAAAAATAAAAGCTTTCCTGAACACTTCTAGAAAAATAGATGTAAAAGTCTTGCAATTTGGAGAAGAAAATAACTACAAACCGAAATTTGTATGAGGGATAAACTCAGTACATCTATAGAAAGGAATTAAGATACTTTTTTGGTGGTTCTAGAATAAATTTCTTATATATTTTTGAGGATTTTAGAACTTTTGTTGTATTTATTCTAACTTTCCCTATATAGAATTTGACAAATATTACATAACTTTACAAACAAATGTTAAAGGGAATGAATAACTGAACAAGTTTTATTGAAATATATTTCTTTAAGAAAGATCTTAGCTTCCGAGAATAAAAATTAAAATTAATCATTTTGACATATTTTGCTTATTACTAATAAACAATAGGAGTTACATAAGATTCATATAAAAAGTAATTGTAAATAATTCAAAAATTAGCAAATTATTAAGAATAACCATTTCGAGTGAACCTTATAGTTTTCGTGAAAAATATAGGGAAAGTACTATGATGGCCACATCACCATTTTTTATAGTTTAAAGTAATGATTGTTATAATTTCTATATGTAAAACAGAAAAAAAAACAATTGAAAATCGATCAAATTGAATATTGTACTAATTTACTATAGTAAAGTCTGAAGGAATTTTCTGCGATTAATAAAATTTTCACTTAACCCATGGTAAAACACTAAAAAAATTGAAGTGTTTAATTAACCTCTAATTAAGGAATTTTGTGTTTATAACAGCTCTAAATATTATACATGAAACAAATACGTAGGATTATCAATATAAGTACTCTACAGACTTAAACTACGTCACTACGATATTTGAAAGAAAAATCAAAATAGCAAGACAGGAGGAATCAGAAAAGTTCAACATTCACATGTTACGCATTATTAAAAAAATAGATTGAATAATAGTCTTAAAATTTTTGAAAAAATAAAAATCAATCATTGGCATCAGAAGATAATTATTAATTTAAGATCTATTACGAAGTAATTACTTCCATCATTAATCAAAATTTTAACTTATTTGTTGTACATTTCTTGCTATTTAAATTTTCTTCTGCCAACAACCAGAAATACAATTATTTCGTTATTTAGTATTATTAATATAAGGTTGCTTTAAATATACAAATAAATTATGTTTAACTTTCTCAAAGTCCAATTGAATTACATCATCAGACTAATTATTTTCCACTCGCCTGATAATAACAACAAACGACACGGACGTAATGCAGTAAAAGTCGATAATATAATGTAAATAACACATTTTACACAAATGTCTCGTGTGTCCGCTATTGTTTTTGAATACACAAGGAAGTCTTTTTAATCGATTGTCTCATGTAAGAAAAGGTACTGACTTTCATTGTTCGAATTATTATGCTTCTCATCCGTTTCCCAGTAGGAAAACGATAAAGAACAAAAAAAACTAATTCGTTCAACTTTCTGGCCATTAATGTAATGGAACAATTCTGGGTGTAATAAATTAAGTAACTAATGGGTGCGCTGATGAATTGGACCATATAACTGAATACTAAATTTATGAGATACCTAAGTTGTTCGAATTTTTCGAATATTTGGAGGTAATGCGTATGAATTAATATGTTACGGTTTAATATGTACACAAAATTTTGGCAATCGAATAAATTTAATTTTCTAATTATGAATTATGGATGTTTGGTAAATTAGTGTATTTGCAAATAAGAAACGCCGGATCAACCATATTGCATGACCAATGATTTTGAAATCAAATGTGGTTGCTCGGTTCTATAATCAAATGGGTGACCACCATTACCATTCAACGTAGTGGCTAATCCTAATGATAATTCAAACTATAAGTCAGGATCTAATTGATGAAATGTTTTCACTGTGCATAGTCCTTGTTGAATCCTTTACTGAGGATACGGTGTTGTAAAGTTTTATTATAAACACTTTCTTTTATTCTTTTGCTTAAAATCTTTACAGTAAATTATTTAGACCGAATATTGGTCCCACTTTACGAATGGTAGCAATCATACCTTAATTATTTAAATTATCCATACTATACATACTATCTCCCACTTGTCTATTTATGATCTGTCACCTCACAATCATGTGTCATTATGACCGTCAAACATGGCATGTACTTTAAATCTTATGGTAAATAATATAATAAATATGCAATGAAAACACTTTTGACTACAAAATGTATAACGAAGTAGAAGCCTCAAGAATAAACGATATTATAAATATGAATAATAATAAATATTGTTGAGAAAGCATAAAGAAAACTTTATTAGCATTTTATAACTTTAATAAATTTTACGCTTAAACTAGCGTTCTCATAACCTAGGTTAACGCGTAGATTGTTAAGGTAGGTCACGAGTACGATAGGGCATTGTATTAATTGTTGAGGTAGGTCAAGAGTACGCTAGAATAAGTAATATTCAAGAGAATTCTAAATGTATATGGCTATATTAAATTAATATTGATAGAGTAATGATTAGTACAATACTTAAAATAAGGGAAAAGCAGTTAAACTTGACAAACAGCCAAACAGTTAGTGGAAAATAATTGGAAATTATTTTAACCAATGATAAAAAACAGTACAAAGAATTAAATGTTGGATGTTTATAAAAAATACAAAGTTATCATGTAGATCGCCACTTATTAGTTCAAAACAATATCTAATGTTCCGCATCATGCAGAAAATGTTACTGAACGAGGTGATATTTTTCAATAAATAAAATTTACAGTATCTCCAAAAGTTACAGGGCCACAAATTTATCTTAATATTGATGAGCCTATTGAAGTAGTTTACAGATGAATTCGTTTATAATATAATAAAAGAAACTAATAATTATGCAAATAGCAAAATAAGTGGAAAGAGATTTTGACAAAGCGATCAATTTGGAATAATTGGAAAAATGTAGAAATGGAAGAATTTTGGGCTTTTCTTTCTGTAATTTTCAATATGAACACAATGCCGTTAGAAAATAAATATTAATATTGGTCAACAAGCAATATTAGTAGAATTACATTCTGTTCGGATACATTTACAAGGGATAGTTTCAATCAAATATTTTGGATGCTGCACTTGAAGAAAATTCCGCCTGGGTATCCATCTTTGAAAACACGAATTCCAAGAGGTTGTCATTTTTTGTAATACATAGATTCCAAGTTTACACAGCACTTTATACGAGAACAATATATTTTGGTAGATGAAGCAGTAGTTCAGTTTAAGGGCAAAATTGGTTTCACTTCAAAATCCTTTTGTATGAACATATTAGTTCATATACTACCTATTATTACTGAAATTTACATAAAATACAATAAAGTGATATTAATTATAGACTTTTTCTTGCACTAGAAATGAAGCATTTAATTTCTTAAAAATCCGCCGACCTACTGGTCATTCTTTTAGAAAAATGCGCTCGTTCGTTAACGTTACTTTTGGTCAACGATATCAGATAGTATATATTTAATTAATTGCTCACTGAAACATTTTTGAAATATCTTGATTAGAAATTAAAAACACTTGGTTTGTTTCACAGAAAATTTTCTGTCAGTTAGTGTCAAGTAGAAAATATTGCGCAACAATTTAATATCAGTTATGTCCAATCAATTTTTTAAATGCAAACAAAATCGTTTTGCTTAAATCTATCGCCAACTTCTTGTATGTATGGAAATATTGTATTAAATAAAGAAAATGTGGAAAAGTCGTGTATTTTCTTTAATGGGTAAAGAGCAAACATCGAGGGTAGCTTTAGGACCTTAAAACATCATAATTTCAACATTGCAAGAGAATATATATTTCTAATTATATATCAAAACAATGCAAGCTTCGAACAGAAGCTCAGCTGCATTACTTTATGTATTTAAAGTATTGGATTTATTGGGAAATGTAACAAAAGTTAAATAAACAGGAATCAGTAGTAACTACAGAAGATGAAGCCTTCTGTTAAATTATGAAAAAACTCAAGCCAAAAAAGGTTTTCGATTGATCAACTGCATCTTTACCCTCGTTACCCATCTCTCCCACTATGTAGGTCTGTAAACTGACTATAATCTTCTACCAAGTAAGTACAATTGAAGGAATAGTAGTAACTACAAAAAATGTATTCCATTAGGTCGAGAAAAAACTTACACTAAAAAGGGTTTTGATTTAGGTTTCATTGACATGTTAACAATATTCCTGTTTTTAACTCCATCTCTGCCCTAATTATTTATCTCTCCTTCTATGTAAGTATGTATGTAAGCAGATTATATCCTTATAGCCAACTCAGTACAACAGAGGCATCTGTAGTTACCTCAAAAGATATAGCTTTCTGCTAGGTCATGAAAAAACTCATAGGAAAAAATAGTTTTGATTTTGATTCCACCGACGTGTTCAAAATAATAACAATAATGTTACTGTGTAATCCATCCTTAAAATCGCAATCCATCTTTGTTTTATATACAGCTCTGTAAGCTGAAGAACTTTTTAGTCAACACAGTTCAATAGGTAAATCTAAACTTCAACAGATTTTTATTACAAATATCTATTCATCAATCTGCATTCCTGGCTGACATTTAAAATTTTAGATTTCCCTTGTATATAATCGCTTAGAAATAGATTTCCTTTTCGAACTAGAATTACGAACACCTATCAAAAATGATGCCCATGTTAATTGAAGTCTTAGTGTACCCAATCAAAACTATCTAGATCATTTTAATAGATCTATATTTATAAGAAACTTTGCCTAAGGTCATTATATAGAACTTAAGATCCTTCTACAGAGAGAAATAGCAGGAATAAAACAATTACTAAGAAGGTAATCTGACTGAGTCTGTCAATGTTTTCCATTTTTTTTTAACTAAACTAAATATATATACTAAATTAGGTACCAAAATATGCAACCAAACTTAAAGAATTTGAATTACAAAGTTATTTGTGATTTACCTTAAAACTAAACTAAAACAATACTAACAATTGACAAAAATTAATGATTGTATATTCCCTTCTGAATTCGGCGAGTCATAACAAAGAAGTTCCTGCAATATTTTTGCTGCTTGTAACCTAAAGCCTAAATCCAGAAGCAAACTGAGCAGTTAAAAATTTCTACTTCTAGGAAATTCTAATTCTTATAGAGGTCATTGGTATGAGATTGGGCGAAGTTTTCGGAAAATTAGGTAGGACCTACATTTTCATTTCATATTAGGAAGGACTTGCGTGCATTTAAACAAGCACAGATGAAAAATAGAACACAAATGATATGATTCCATAATATCATGTTAGGCCACTCTTTTTCTTTATCATTCCCATGCCCGGCTGTAGTATCATGGCGCGGGGCCTGTGCAATATGGTAACGATGTCTGCTCGCAATTCTGATATACCGCGCTTGCTGCCGTTGTCTGGGGTCAAGTCTCGCGGGCGGTGCAGGCCTAGAGAATTTTGGCTTAACCGCCCAGGTTCACTAGTAAAAAAACCTTTCAATTCAAGGTGGAACAGCATATGGCTGAAAGATGCCACCAGATAAGCGCGCACTGCCTGAGGGTGACCTTCATTCCGGCCCAGTTCGTGGATGATACAAACAACCCCAAACAAAACCAGGCCACAACAATGGCAATACACGCTATGAACAAGAGAAACGAAAGGTCTAAAGGTCTGCCCAAATTGGACATGACAGCAACCAGACCGTATCATAGTACCCCTGTTGAGATCAATATTGGGTAATCAGTATGTGTACGACGACAACTCGGCAATGAAGACACTACCAAGAGGAGAAGGAGCTAGTCCGAGTCTCCCAGACGTATCTCAGGATCCTACACTCAAAAGTGGATAAAGTATCCAGAGACTTCTCCAGATTGGTAAAAACCATTGGAAAACCAGAATACCAAGATCGAAATTAAAGAGGGCAGTTTGGTCAGCCAGCTGGTGGCCAACGAAATGTGTCAGCTAATCAAGGGTTCGTCACGGAAAGCCCTGAACGGGTCACAATCATGGCAGACGCCGACACGCAGACTGATGAGGATATTCTCCGCTTAGAAGCTCCGACCAAGCAGTTAGGGAGGATGAAACCCCCCATACGGGTGAGGTCCTACAGGGCATGAGAATTGATCAAAGCCATATAGGCTAGGTTAGAGGACCTGTGCCGGGCCAGGACACCTCAGTATATCCATCGAGGCTGCCTTGAACCTCACTTCCCTGCAGCCAAGTGTCAGCACATGGACAAATACAGCCCCTAGTAGAAGAAGAAAGAAAGCGGACAACTATCAACCCGTCAGTGCCGAGGGCAGTATTGTGGCAGTTCCATCGGCCCTACCGCGACGGTGACCTCCCTGAACGCTTCAGAGCAGCTGCCCGGAGCAGTTGAAGGGCCCAAGATCAGACCCAGGCCTACGCCCACCAGAATCACAGTTGACACGGCAGGCCCATCATACAGTGCAATGCTAGGCAAGTTGAAGAGGGGCATTGGGGCCGGACTAAATCCGGACACCGCCAGATGAAGCATGGCCAGTTATGTGTGCAGCGATACACTAATCGGCCAGATTAATGAGACCGTAGGAGATAAGGCTAGGATCACTGATCGCTGAGGTGAAGTTTCTCGAAGAGGACACCACTGGGGAGAACATCATGAGGGCACTGTAGAAGTGGGGAAGGGAAAATTCGTATTGAAGTGGTTATGGTAAAAGGACGTTTGCTTAGTGTACGTCAACGTTAAAAGATTTCTCACACTCATACTTTGGACAATAATTAAGGGTTTAGATTCGACCTTGAAGAAATTTTCTGAAACGAGTTACCTTGTATTTGTGGTGGTTAACAACATCAGTCTCTCCCTTTCTCTCTGATATCAGACAAATGGATAAATTGCGGTCTGATGAGTATTGTTATTTGTTTGCAACTTTTTTTAATAGAGATTGACTGTTTTATATCAAAAAAACGTTATAATTCTTCGTGTACCAATATAATATTTTTTATAATTGAAGTTTTACAAACAGATATACTAAATTTTCAGCTTTGTGACTCAACTTCTTCGATAGTATGTTACAATTTTTAGAATTTGTTTTTTAACAAGCAATTTGGCCTTGCCCTATACAAAAAAACCGCAACTTAAAAATTTTAAAGATTTAGAAATTACAGACCATATATAATCCCATAATTACAGAAAAACGATCACAGGTATATTTAATAAATGGAACCTTCCTGGTAATTATATGTATTACTAATAAAATTAAAATTGTTATGAAAGAAACTTTCTTTTGTGCGATAACAAATGCATAACGAGGCCCGAAATAATAACATAAATCTCAAACAGTCTTGCAGCCACGGTCCATACCAATTATAAACACATAAACTGCCTAAACGCGCTCATGAATAATACAATTAATTCGCCTGTTATGATACACATCGGAAGTTGTATTACATAAGCAGTAAATAAATCATTTACATATTTAAATGGGAAATAGATACCATCTGCACCGCGAACTTTGACAAATTATGGTTATGCAATCAATTAAAATGCCACCTTTCATTTCGGCACCATCATCGCACACGGTTAATAATAATAATAATATTTTATATAATCGCACAACCATTATTATTGTCGACCTTAACGCGTTTCCGCGTGGAGTTCTTTTATTCCGTTTGACGGACAAGGATTCATTTCGGAATGCGAGCAGTTCCTAGTGCGAACCTATTCAGCATTCAGAACAATGCCTGGGCGTGAGGTTCAAGATTACAACACATTACTTTTAATCTCATTACTTTCTCCATCAGATCACGGCTCGTATAACCGTATTTTTAAAACAATATACGTTTCGTCATCGCCTTACGCAACATTAAAGATGCTTCTTATTTTAGATTTTCTTTCGTGGTACCGTTGGAGTAATTAGAGAACGGTACCATTAAATGAAGAGGCATTCACTTTTAAAGCTGAGTGAATATGGACATATTGTATATGTGGTTGTTTATAGTTGAATTTTATGTTGAAACGAAAATATATTCTTTTTATTTAATTTTGAACTTTAGTATGTACTTTACCATTTCTAAAATGATGCCATTAACAATGGATGTAACCTTCTGAATGGGCGACGCTGTAGATTTTTTTTGTTTGATTTCCATTGACACTATTTTCCAGTGATTAAACGTGATTATTTGCTGTGGTTTGATATCAAACCCGACGAATTACATTTTATGTTTGATTCAGGCACGAACAATGGTTCATGCTTTGTTGAGTAAGATAATGGTTTTAGTAAGTTCACTCGAGACATAAATTACTCCATTGCACTATTATCGTAACCAAGGTTGTAAAGTATTTTTTTGTGAGTTGAAATTGCTTCAAAATTAAATCGTTCCCATCCATCCTGAGAATTCATCTTATGGATGGTTCAACATTGCAATGCGCAGATTAATTATTTCTATTGAATGTGACAATCTAAAACACATTAGCGTAATTTTGTTTAATTTGATTGATCATACAGAATTCTCGTTTAGTTAATGTACTTTATGCTGAAAACTTGTACTTCGTTATACATTTTTGCATACTTATAAAAATACAATAAAAGTCCTTCTACACATTTTTATTTAGATCCAGATTTTTTATTATAGACACACAGAGGATAAATCAAATCAATAATTTTATTAGTGGTTGAAATATATTAAACGAGTATCATTAACAATATATGACTATAGTTGATAATTATTATTAAAATATATTACGGGGTAAGTGCCTTTAATCTCAATCAGTAAAAGAAAGATACTTTGTACCCAAAAATTAAGGTGAGCTTTTTAGAAAAGCCAAAATCACTATTGCTACTTGAGAGAAGAGGAAACTCGCCTCTAGAAGGCTTTTATTTAATATCGTAGCCTTGAACCTTTAGATCTTTTGAGTCTAACCCACCCTCCAATCATTAAAACATAAGCAAGGGTTTTATTGAATCAATTTCTAATAATAAGAAAATATTTCCTTCTATTATTCTATGAATATTCTCTTTCAAACAATTTTTTATCCCGAGAAACTCTTGTTTATATTAAAATAATTGGAGAGTGGGATAGTGGCCACCCACCCACCTTACAAATACAATAAAATTTATTTCTAGAAAAGAGTTTTTAGTTTCCAAAAAATTTCAAAACTAATTTTGTTGTCGTTTTCAGGGAATTAAAAATCTGATTCTGATTGAAATACGCAAGTATATGTAGGGTGGGTGGGTGGCCTCTAATCCACCCTCTAATCACTAAAACATAAGCAAGGGGTTTATTGAATCAATTTCTGATAATAAGAAAACATTTCCTTTTTTTATTTTATGAATATTCTCTTTCAAACAATTTTTTTATCCCGAGAAACACTTGTTTATATTAAAATAATTGAAGAGTGGGATAGTGGCCATCCACCCACCCTACTAATACAATAAAATTTAATTCTAGAAGAGAGATTTGAGTTTCCAAAAAACTTTAAAACTAAGTTTGTGGTCGTTTTCAGGAAACTAAAAGCCTGACTCTGATTGAAATACGCAAGTATATGTAGAGTGGGTGGGTGGCCTCTAACCCACCTTCCAATCACTAAAACATAAGCAAGGGTTTTATTGAATCAATTTCTGATAATAAAAAAACACTTCCTTCTTTTATTTCATGAATTTTCTCTTTCAAACAATTTTTTGTGCCGAGAAACACTTGTTTATATTAAAATAATTGGAGAGTGGGATACTGATCACGCACCCACCCTACAAATACAATAAAGTTTAATTCTAGAAAAGAGTTTTTAGTTTCCAAAAAACTTCAAAACTAATTTTGTTGTCGTTTTCAGGACACTAAAAGTCTGATTCTGATTGAAATACGCAAGTATATGTAGAGTGGGTGGGTGGCCTCTAACCCACCCTACAATCACTAAAACACAAGCAAGGGTTTTATGGAATCATTTTTTGATAATAAGAAAACATTTCCTTCTTCTATTCCATGAATATTCTCATTCAAACATTTTTTTATCCCGAGAAACAGTTGTTTATATTAAAATAATTGGAGAGTGGGATAGTGGCCACCAACCCACCCTACAAATACAATAAAATTTATTTCTAGAAAAGAGTTTTTAGTTTCCAAAAAACTTCAAAACTAAGTTTGTGGTCGTTTTCAGGAAACTAAAAGTTTGACTCCGATTGAAATACGCAAGTATATGTAGGGTGGGTGGGTGGCCTCTAACCCACCCTCCAATCACTAAACCATAAGCAAGGGTTTTATTGAATCAATTTCTGATAATAAAAAAAACATTTCCTTCTTTTATATCATGAATTTTCTCTTTCAAACAATTTTTTTATTCCGAGAAACACTTGTTTATATTCTAATAATTTGAGATTGGGATTGTGGACACCCACCCACCCTACAAATACAATAAAATGTATTTCTAGAAAAGAGTTTTTAGTTTCCAAAAAACTTCAAAACTATTTTGTTGTCGTTTTCAGGAAACTAAAAGCCTGACTTTGATTGAAATATGCAAGTATATGTAGGGTGTACGGGTTGCCTCTAACCCACCCTCCAATCACTAAACCATAAGCAAGGACTTTATTGAATCAATTTCTGATAATAAGAAAACATTTCCTTCTTTTATTTCATGAATATTCCATTTCAAACAATTTTTTATCCCGAGAAACACTTGTTTATATTAAAATAATTGGAGAGTCTGATAGTGGCCAGCCACCCACCCTACAAATACAATAAAATTTATTTCTAGAAAAGAGTTTTTAGTTTCCAAAAAACTTCAAAACTAATTTTGTTGTCGTTTTCAGGACACTAAAAGTCTGATTCTGATTGAAACGCGCAAGTATATGTAGGGTGGGTGGGTGGCCTCTAACCCACCCTCCAATCAATAAAACATAAGCAAGGGTTTTATTGAATCAATTTCTGATAATAAGAAAACATTTCCTTCTATTATTTCATGAATATTCTCTTTCAAATTTTTTTTTATCCCGAGAATCACTTGTTTATATTAAAATAATTGGAGAGTGGGATAGTGGCCACCCACCCACCCTACAAATACAATATAATCTATTTCTAGAAGATAGTTTTTAGTTTCCAAAAAACTTCAAAACTAATTTTGTTGTCGTTTTCAGGAAACTAAAAGTCTGATTCTGATTGAAATACGCAAGTATATGTAGGGTGGGTGGGTGGCCTCTAATCCACCCTCCAATCACTGAAACATAAGCAGGGGTTTTATTGAATCAATTTCTGATAATAAGAAAACATTTCTTTCTTCTATTTCATGAATATTCTCTTTCAAACAATTTTTTTATCCCGAGAAATACTTATTTGTATTAAAATAATTAGAGACTGGGATAGTGGGCACCCACCCACCCTACAAATACAATAAAAAATTTTTCTAGAAAAGAGTTTTTAGTTTCCAAAAAACTTCAAAACTATTTTGTTGTCGTTTTCAGGAAACTAAAAGCCTGACTTTGATTCAAATATGCAAGTATATGTAGGGTGTACGGGTTGCCTCTAACCCACCCTCCAATCACTAAACCATAAGCAAGGACTTTATTGAATCAATTTCTGATAATAAGAAAACATTTCCTTCTTTTATTTCATGAATATTCCCTTTCAAACAATTTTTTATCCCGAGAAACACTTGTTTATATTAAAATAATTGGAGAGTGGGATAGTGACCACCCACACACCCTACAAATACAATAAAATTTATTTCTAGAAAAGAATTTTTAGTTTCCAAAAAACTTTAAAACTAATTTTGTTGTCGTTTTTAGGAAACTAAAAGCCTAACTCTGATTGATATACGCAAGTATATGTAGGGTGGGTGGGTGGCCTCTAACCCACACTACAATCACTAAACCGTAAGCAAGGGTTTTATTGAATCAATTTCTGATAATAAAAAAAACATTTATTTCTTTGATTCCATGAATATTCTCTTTCAAACAAATGTTTCCCGAAAAACACTTGTCTTTATTAAAATAATTTGAGATCGGGATTGTAGTCACCCACCCACCCTACAAATACAATTAAATTTATTTCTAGAAAAGAGTTTTTAGTTTCCAAAAAACTTCAAAACTAATTTTGTTGTCGTTTTCAGGAGACTAAAAGTCTGAATCTGATTAAAATACGCAAGTATATGTAGGGTGGGTGGGTGTCTCTAACCCACCCTACAATCACTAAAACAGCAAGGGTTTTATTGAATTAATTTCTGATAATAAGAAAACATTTCCATTTTCTATTTCATAAATATTCTCTTCCAAACAATTTCTTCCTGAGAAATTTATATTAAAATAATTGGTGGGTGGGATAGTGGTCACCCACCTACCCTACAAATACAATTTTCGTTCTCTAGAAAACCAAGATAAGATTCTAAGGCAAAATCCATAAGACACCATTTGGAAAGAGAGGGATGGCAACAGAAAGATATATAAAGGTTTTATCTGTTTCTGTTTCACCCTGAATGAATGATGTCGAAAAAAAAAGAAAAAAATTAATATAAAAAAAGATTAATAATAATAATCAATACCAAAAATGAAGGTTCTATCTATCCTCCAAATATTTAGGAATTTATTATATTAACAAATAAGTAGGGGGGTGGTAATGTTAAGTAGATTAAAACAAATAAAAATGAATTGTATTTTTTATACAATTCTAGTTAAATGAAGTAACTTCATTAAGTATTCATCACCGCATTCAACTACTTTCCTGGCAAATCGTACGACGAATTGTGAATTATTCAATGAGACAATTTATTTATCAAACGATTTTGAAGAGAAATATCTAATATGTACAGTGAATTGGAATAGTTATTTAAAGTATGACTAAGCCAGTTTTTATCCTTTCTTTAATTTTGACCATCATTTTCAATCAATCAACTTTTTTTTAACATTTTCATTCTATATATAAATAATATTCTAGTGATTGTGTATTAATTATCTGTTTTTAAACTATTTATAGGTATTATGGGCCTTGGAATTACTTAAACGTTCGATCTTGGTTGGAGGTGCCGTCGCCGCTCCGCCATGGGCGAATCCAAAATTGAATCCATGCGCCAATCAACCGGGAGGCTGGCAGCTGTTGTACTGGCCACCAGATGGACAGTGTTATAAAATCTTCCAGGTATTGTTCCGCCGAATCACTTTCTTTCATTTATAATTCATTTGGCAGATATACACAATCCCACGCCAACATCCTTTTAGATTTAATTTGCGTATATTGCCATATTATGCAAAGTGAAATTGATTCAGGTATGTATACTGTTTGTTGTTTGTGTCTTATGTCACTAAATAATAATAAATAAATAAACACAAAGGCCGCCTGTCAGGTGAGGACTGGTTTTGAATAAGAAAAATTGTGCAGAGGGAATATATTACGTATCTCTTTCGAAAATACGTTGTTTAGAAATTTGATCGTGATAAATTAACGTTTTTGCACTTCCTACTGGAAATGCTCCAAAAATAAATTGATCAAAATTTTACCAGAATTATAACCAAAAAAACCGAATATTGTACATATAAATAATAACAAAGAATAATTTATTGATGATAGTATATAATTATAACAATAACAATAATTTTTAAGATTCTTCGTCTTCTTCTTCCTGGCTATCTTTCAGCCTAGAATATTTTATTTTTGGCGAAGGATAAAACTTATTACTTCGCCAAAATTACATATCTGGTTCCATCAAGAGGATAGCTCAACAAGTATCAACTATAATATAATATTTTTTACATCCAATTAAAAATAACAAGTGTTAATTAATTAAATATATAATGAATTAATATGATAGAGAATTATATAAGCAATCTCAAAAAGAAAATAATGACCTACTTACTAATTTTACGTACTGCTCTTACCTATACTACTATAGGCCGTGCACCAACGCAACACCTAATTAACTTTTACATAACGATATTATTACGCGTCTCTCGGTGCTAAAAAAAATACTACGTACAATTGTTGGCAATAATAAAACCAGGAATGCGTAATTAATTATTATGCGCCGTTTAAAATACACACACAAAGGCGGAGTACGTTTCCTGTCTGGGAGACTGAAACCGCAATTCAAGCGGCTTATTAAGTAATCGAAAACCTGATTTTCGAATGAACGTACTTACATAAGCCCCTCAGGTGGATTAATGACGACTCGTATTGTTGACGATTAAGTTATGGCGCAAAAAAAACGACATTGTTTACTAGCGGAAGTCCGCCGCTCGAGGAACCGGACAAACCAGGTGAAGACCACACCCGATCAAAGATTTATGTGTAACATGTAGAATTGTATAAATTGTAAGTTAGACTACATTGACAAAGAGAGAATAAATTGCATAATTGTGTGAGATAATTACATGAGAATTCTAAATCTATTTGAGATTTGACCCTCGCATAACATCAATTTTTTTGACTAATAATTAGAAAAAACGGCGAGGTATTAGCCAGAGAAGTAGTTGTTTTTGTAGTCTTAATAAGACTCATTTGTTCCTGCATTAATTATTGTTAATCCTGCAATTCTTTACAACCTACTAGAATCAAACATCTAATTTAGAAGATTTCCTATAAGTACGAGGTGAGTTCAATAATTAAAGCAACACATTTTTTTTCTCAGCCACGTTTGATTGAAAATCTGAACATTTCGTATGGAACAACATTCAATATTCCCACTTCGTCTCGTATAATTTCATTGATTTCCAATAGATGACAGCCCTATACGTAGCTGTTAAAATGGCGTCAGTAACAGAAGTGCGTTCCAAACAACGGGCAGTGATTAAATTTCTTTTTTGGCGCATCTCAGATATTCATAGCCGCTTGCAGAATGTCTACGGAGTTCTGCCACAACCACTTCCCTACCAAAAAAAATTAAAGCCATATCCTCAGCTAGTAAAGTCATGGCTATGGTCTACTAGGATTCTGAAAGGGGTATTCTGTTCGATGACTTTCCCCATAGTCAAACGATCAACTTTGAAGTGTATTTTGCTGCTCTTCGAAAATTGAAGAAACGACTTCAGCGTGTTCGTAGGCAAAAAAAAGCCAAATGAACTTCTCTTTCTCCATGACAACGCCATACCATACAAGTCTTCGCACCCGAGAGGAACTCACAAAAGTTCAGTTCACTGTTCTTCCTAGTCCATTCTACAGCCCCTATCTCGCACCGTCGAACCGGTTCAAGCTGAGGTAAAGATGAAGAGAATCTACTCTTTGATTAAATAGGTTTTGAAAAACTTTATCAGTTGATAAATAAACTACTTTGTTAATATTATACCAGTATGTGATTTAAACAAAGTATAGTATATCATCTGATTAAGTTCTTGATACAAGATGTATCAAAATTATGGCTTTAAGCATCCTACATAAATAGACTTAGATTCTTTATGAAAATTTAAGTGTTGTTTTTACTTTGACAATTAATCAAGTGAATATGAATTTTCAAAAGCCTCATCAATTAATATATATATATACAGGGTGACTGACGAAAAACCTTTGGTGCTGTATCTCGCTTATTTTTGATCCGATTTGAATAAATAAAACATCAAATTAAATGATTTTTAAAAGACTTTAATATGAACTGTACTGATATTTTTTCTTGCATCCAGTTTTTGACAAAAGACGATTAACTTTTTTTTTTCAAATTGCACTGTATATATATTTTGTACTGATCCGCAAGGAGATCTTTTTCTGAATCTAAATTTGTAAACGATTTTATCCATTCATCAAACCAAAGTCGAGAAATTGAGGATTTAAAATTAAATTAAAAATCAAGTACCTATAGTAAACAATATACAGAGCCTATTCCAAATGTCAAAAGTGACAGTGTCAGTCATTGGTACAATACTGCAATGATTTTTAATAATTTCATAATAAAAATGTTGCAAGATTTCAAAAACTGAAAAACGATTTCTGTAGTAGCACAAAATTCTAGTACAGTGTTTGAAATATTGCAACATTTTAATTATGAAATAATTAAAAATCGTTGCAGTATTGTAACAATGGCTGTCACTGTCACTTTTGACATTTAAAATAGGGTCTGTATATTGTTTACAATGAATACTTGACTTTTTATTTATTTTTTAATCCTTAATTTCTCGACTTCAGTTTGATGTATGGATAAATTTGTCTACAATTTTATATTCAGAAAAAAATCTCCTTGCGAATCAATAAAAATATATATACAGTGCAATTAAAAAAAAAATGTTGATCGTCTTTTGTCAAAAACTGGGTGCAAGAAAAAATAACAGTTCAGTTCCTATTAAAGTCTTTTAAAATGGTTTAATTTGATGTTTTATTTATTAAAATCGGATAAAAAATAAGCGAGATACAGCACCAAAGGTTTTTCGTCAGTCACCCTCTATATACAATAATCTTTATTTGGACACATTTACAATACATAATAACATTTAACATACAAATAAATAAATGGTGTTAGTCCGTCAGGGCTATAGACCTGAGGTCTTTCAGCCCCCTATATTTATATTTTGTTATCTTTTTCTCTTTCATATTTCCTTCTTATATTTTTGATCGTAAAGAAAATTTCAGGATTGCATCTTCCTCCATTCCTAATTCTTTTCTCTTATGCACGTTAAATAAAAAAAAAGTAAAAAAACGAAAACGACACAAGCAATAATGAACATCAGGATTAGGAAAGTAGAAAGATTAATCAAAGTTAAAATTTGAATTTTTTAATTCATCTTCAATAATCTTCTACTTTCCCTTCCTCCACTTACACTCTAACTAATCCTGTTAGATCTTCTTTCATTTTATCTGTTTATCTGTTTATTTTTTCTTCTTATCTTCTTCCTTCTTTTAACATTAACTTAGTAATATAATAAAGAAGAAAGATAATCAGTTGGAAAAAACGAGAAAATTTAAAGAAAATTAAAGGGTTAATTTTTATTTAGCTTTATTACCTACTTTGTCTTCTATTTACTTTATTTTCTTTCCTCGTCTTTCCTTTACCTTCCCATTTTTAAATATGAGTTTTTCTACTGACTTCTTTTCTTTCTTTCTTTTCATCTCCATCTTCCCTTCTGTCGATTTTCCTTACTCCTTGTATCTTTTACTCTCTCTCCTCATACATTCTTCTTGTCTCTCCTAATTTCCTAGTTTTCATTTATCCTCTTGAAAACGTGATGTCTTCTTTTCTTTCATTCTTTTCATCTCCATTTTCTCTTCTGTCAATTTTCCTTACTCCTTGTATCTGTTTCTCTCTTCCCATATACATTCTCCTTGTTTCTCCTATTTACCTAGTTTTCTTATAACTTTCTGAAAGCGTGATGGGATTCAACTCGAGATAAAAAACATTAACAACCGTAATATTTGGATGTTCTCCTGTCATCTCTTTTTCTTATCAGTATTGTTATATATTCACTTCTTTTCTTTGTTTTACTACTACTATACTATATTCTTACAGTATCCATCCTGAACTATTTTATCATCTAATGTTTTCATAGTTTATCTTATCTTTTCTTTACGTTCCTCTCTTACCTTATATGTTTATCATAGTAAAACAGGGACAAAAAATAATTACTATATTAAATTATAAAAGGAGAAGAGAATTTTTTTCTGGTTATTTTATCAAAATATACTCTTTATCTCCCATCGCTTGCTTTTCTTCCTTTCACGTTTATTCAATTTTACTTTATCCATTTTCACCTCTTCTCATCTCATTTAAAATTTTTCTGCCCTTCATTCAATTTCCTTCTTTACTATTTTGTTTTTCACTAACCTATAATTTTATCCGAATTTTATTTTTATTGCGTTTTTCTTTTTCTGCTTCCTCTTATGTTTCAATTTCTTTTTTTTTTACCTATTACTTTCTACTCATATCTAGAAGAAACTAAACGTAAATTTTACTTCATTTTTTTCGTATCTTCTATATCTTTCGTTCTCTCATCAATTCATCTTAACATTGCTCGTCTGTTTTCAATTTCCTTTTAATTTGATCTACTTTTACTTTCCTCTTTGCTTCGATTTTTTTCTTCTATTTTTGCATTCCCCTTTCATGTCTATCATCATTAACATCCTTATTACATAACGAACGACTACTAATCTAAGGGCGCCTGATGAGGTTCGGATCAAAACCCTTACAAGATATTGCCCATCCGTAGTTCGTTCTGGAAGTAGAGCATCACCACAACCACTACTAAACTCTTAAAGCTAAGAAGAAAGACCGCGGGTTTAGAACCTATAGGACAAGAAATTACATAATACATTGTAAATGCATATTTTTTACAGTTAACATAATAAAGATAGATGAATAGATTTCATAAGAGGCAGCCTTGGATAATATAACTGTCGCACAGTGTGGGATTTTGCGAATCCAGGAGGAAAAAAGTGCTAAAAACAACATACAAAATATTTACTTATAACCCACTAAATCCTTAGCTGAGGTACTAAATAGGCCATTAGCAAAATATAAAATCTGTAGATGCCCGGCTTTATTGTCAATCGTTCGACAAAAGAGGTTAAATATTTGTCACTTAAAAACCGCTTCGCAGTCATTCCTTACGCGTAAATTGTGAAGGTCGTATTATATAAAGTATTTATTTGTGACAAAATTTTTGCCATGGATAATTTACATCAAGGTATGTAGTTTATATTTTACCCTAAGAAAGATTCCTCAATTATGTATTTTTAATAAAATTTTAGCAAAGAATATTCGATAAAAAATCAGAAATTACTTAGAAGTGGTGATTTCATTAGACTGCCAAAATTTTTGTACACCTTTGTACGCCATGCTTTTATATTTTTTATAATTTTGGATCCATCTAGAATATATACAATAAAATTTTGAGTGCGATAAATTGCGTATTTCAAAGATATCCAAGTGTTAAAACGTGACGATAATAACCCACGATCAACTTCTTCTGCGACTGAAAATGACTTGTGGATTACCTTAAAAGTAAATTTAACATACATCATTGTTTTCAAATAAGGTAAGATGAATTAAACCGGACTGTTCATTCTTTCACGATCAGATTCAACCAAAGATGAAAGGCGTATCATCGCAATAAAGATATGTTTTTAAACAAGTTGAATAATTGATTAAATACTACCGTTACAATAATTAATTTGGATGCACCCAGTACAAGTGGAATTCAGAGTGCAAAAAAAGTGGCCTGTCGTAAAAAGACTTTAGTTCAAAGTTAAGTTGAGGCAATCTGGCAAAAGAAATGCTGCTTCTATGTTGCAGCAATTACTTTCAAGTCCAAAAAGACGAACTAAAGGGAAGAAAACTGTTCATACCACAGGCAACAAACACCTCGGTATTCTACAGAAGAAGCATTGGCATTGATAAGTACAACAAAATTAACGTACAGAAAATATGAAATTATTAGAAAATCGGCATTAGATAAGCAGCTAAAAATATATCCATCCTAAGACAAAATTTAAAAAAAGATGTATAAATGTATATACATTTCTGAAGAAATATGCGTGGATTATATTTTATAAACTTATTTTACGTCCTAAATGAAGTAATACAATTCAAAAAAATATTTTATTTTAATTTATAATTTTTTCCAGCTAGATTTGTAAAATCCCACACTGTGTGTCGGTTGGTTCGCAACTTTATGCAAAAATATATTATTGGAAATAAAATGTTCTGCTCCAGTTACTTGAGAAAAATGAACGTTGTACTAGTTCCTCTTTGAGTGGATAACCACCGACAAATCATGAAGAACTGTTAACTGCGACAATTATAACAATAATGATGTAAACATAAAATTATTAAGGAAGCTAGTGCAACGACAATAGATGGCACCTTTATTGTATTATCTTGACTGGCGGTTTACCTGAAGATTTAAAAACTCCAAAGTAAAACTCCGTTCAGCTGCGTTACGCTGATGAAATCCAAAACAGATTGAAAACGGTCCGTGGCTGCTGTTTAATAGCTTCTGTTGAAAATATGAACACAATTTTTGAGATGGATTATAGAGAGAATGATTTGAATATCTTATTTTGATTCGGATATCAGCATCTTTTGGGTACTTGGAAAAGGTGTAGCGCGAAAGGACTGTTAATTTCTACTTTGTTTTGCATAAGAAAAGGTTAATGTTGAAATATTCCGATTTATTCCTTTATTCTGAAACTCTGAGATTACTTCAAATGCATAACATCAAAAATTCTGGGGAAGTTATAAAATGAAGGCAATAACAAAAAGGTTTTACAAAAAACAAATTTAATAAATGTAATTTTTTTCTCATACAACATGTATCACGCGCAGAATTGAAGGAAGGTCAAAATTTATAATATTTGATTCATGAATTAATATTAACTAATGAATTATAATGACCTAGTTTTAATTGCTAAAACACATATTGGAACGAAGAATTGTAAAAAATGTATGGTAGCAATAAGAATAAAAAATATAACAACTCTGGTAGTAGCCAATAAAGCAACAAAAACGGAAATAAAATTGATAATAAAGTTATTTAAGTAAATAAAAACAAATATTTAAAAGTTCTATTTGAAGGTGGAAGAATAGAAGAGAAATAGAATAAAGAATTGAAGCAAATACAAAATTTTGCAATAAATATATAAATTACATTTTATAAAAAACTAAAAAAGATACAAGACAAATATATTATCATCTACATATTTCCACTATAGATATATTTATAATACATTTTTAGGATAGTATAGACTCCAGATCACAGATAACAAACAGCAGAAGATAGTCGCTGTTTACAACTAGCACTTGACAATAAATTATTGTCAGCTAGTAGCTGATAGTTAAAAGATGACAGTTCATAAGTTTCTGGTGGGCAGCCTCTATTCCACCCTCCAATCAGTAAAACAAGTAAGAAGTGTAGCATTAGACGCATATTTGAGCGAGGAGAGTATTAGTCGTTCCACTGTCGTGTTGACTGTTGTTTACCGTTTGTCGAAAAATTATACCAACATGAAACCCACAAAATCGAAATTTTAATGATGATTGGCTACGAGAGATAGGACAAGAATTTAGAGAGAAGTATCCTGATTTACAAGCTATATTTAAATTACTATATAATTTACTGAATTTATTCCAAGATAGAGCCTCGCCCTGCAGATTATTCGTTAAATAAGCAACATTTCGCAAACTAGCGTAAGCAAGATTTAAAGACAGTTTCGGGAAAATTTAAGAAAAAACAATAATCATCGTCAAAATGCGCTCAGTGAAGATGTCAAAATTGATGTACTTCTATCTGTTCAGGAAAATCATCATGTCTCCTCTAGGCAGATGGCTAGGGATCTCAAAATTAGCCAGTCTTCGGTGTCAAGAATCTTTAGAGTGCAAAAATGTCATCCCTTATAAAATGACAATCCTCCAGGAACTCACCTAAGATGATCCGGATAGAAGACTCCGGTTTTGCGAAAAAATATGGATCTACTAGATATAAATTGTCGTTATTGGGTAGACAAGAACCCATACTAGATGAGGAAAGGCCACACTCAATATCCAGAAAAAGTTAATGTTTGGACAGGGATTGTTGGTGATCAAGTTATAGGACCAATTTTTTTCCCAAGCAATTTCATTGGAGCGGGATATTTACAATTCTTGGAGGAAGAGCTAGTTGGTTCCCTTGCCCTGTAGTAGCTGACGACCCGAATAGAAACATCTGGTTTCAACAGGATGGTGCCCCTCCCCATTTTGCAAGGCATGTCCGTGAGTACCTGGATAATGTATTTCCACGAATGGCCACCGGATTTAACACTTATAAATTTTTTCTTATGGAGATGCTTGAAAAGCAAAGTTTTTAAGACCAAACCGGCAAATATTGAGGAGTTGAAAGAACAAATAAGACAGGAGTGTAGGCTAATTTTAACCAAAGTAATTAAAAATGTTCTAAACGTGTTTCAGTTCAGTTCAGGGTATTGTCAGTTAGAAAATGGACAACATTTTGAGAATTTATTGAAGAAAAACTATTAAGTTAAATTAATTTTTCAAATTTGATAATGTTTGTTAAATATTTTGTAAAAATCAGGATATGCTAAATATTTTGTAAATGACAGGAAATAAACATTTAAAATTTGGCACACATGTGTAACTTCATATACTCTTTAAGAATAGTGATAAAAAATTAGGGTTGACATTAAAAAAAAACAGTCGATGACGTCATATCTCATATTTGAGACACACTGTATAAAATTTTATTACATCAACAAGATCCCAATTTAAAATACTAATCGACCTATCCGAGTATATTTAAATTACTATATAATTTACTGAATTTATTCCAAGATAGAGTCTCGCCCTGCAGATTATTCGTTAAATAAGCAACATTTTTGAATACAATTAATTATTTCCTGAAATTCTACCCGCCCTACATCTATATTATATTTCTAAATTTAGTACAGAACAGAGCTTTAAAATACAGGACTATCCTCTTCACTATTACTGTAGTAATTTTCAGTTTTCTATATAGTGTAAGTGTTTATTTCAATTTATTCTATTTCTCTTTCGCTTTTGTTTATTTCGTTTATATTTATTATCTATTTTTGTTTTTCCTTTCTTTATTTGCTTTTCGTTTTCTTTCTGTTTCTATCTGCTTTCTTTCTATTTCTATCGGATTTCTATTTCCTGTTTGATCTCTGCTCTACATGTTTCATCTTTATTTTTTGTATTTTGTCATTTGTTTACTATCTGTTCTGAAATTGTTGTGTCTGATATTATCTTTTTATTCCTTGGTTGTTTTATTCTCTTCTCTCTTTCAGTTTGTTTTTTGTCTGTTTTTATTTATTTTCAGTCTGCTGTATGTATGTTTTTTTAAATTTATTTTTTCTATATTTTCGGTTTATTTTCTATTAGTTTTCTATATATTTTGTTTTAACTCATTGTGTATTTCTTCTATTTTCTATCTTCATTCTGGGTACATTACATTTTTTAGTTCACATTTCTGTTCGTTCTGTTTTTGTTTTCCGTCTATTTTTGTTCTGATTTCTGTTAGTTTTGCTTTTATTGTTCTTTTGTTTTTTTTTATTTTCTATTTTCTTTTTGTCTTTTCTGTTTATAATCAGTTAGTTTAATTAAGTTTTCTTTCATTTTCTGTCTATTCTCCACCTAGTTTTTGATTGTCTGACTATTTTATGTGTGTTTTCTGTTTCTTCTCTAACCCTTTCCGTTTTTCTTGCTCCCTTTCTGTTTCTGTCTAAAATCTGCCTCTTTGTTTTACTATTTTTGTGTAGGCTTTCAATCAGTCTACTACTAACAATAAATATTCCAGCGTACTCTTGACCTACCCCAATAAACTATATATTAACCTAGCGTAGCCTTGATCTTTCTTAATAAACTATTTGTTGGGGTAGGTCAGGAGTACGCTGAACGGTGGAATGGTTTTACAATTAGGGCTAGCGTACAGTTATTTGAGGTAGGTATACGATACGGTAGCAGGAATAAAAATAATATATAGAAAGTAATAAGAGAACATGTAGGAGTAAAAACAGTCACAAAATTAATTAAAGAAAATTAATTTAGATGATTTGGCTTATGTGACAAGAATGAAAAATATAAAAGACTAGCAAAAAAGTTTGGCAAATTTATTTCAACCTCAAGGAGGAAGAAAAAATGAAGAATGTTTGGAAAGACTCTATATACGAATTGCGTATAGTTTAAACGTTTAATTATGTTGGAGTAAGTCCAAATGCCTAATCTGGAAATCCATCGGATATCTTTCCTTTAAAGATGTAGTACTGGTGTAGACTACAATTACAAAATGCTGTTGCATCTGCAATTTGGTTTTCAACGCCAAACTATTAAGATTATTAAAATCATCCCACATAAGAATACCATGCAAATCATTAGAAAATATGAAGAATGAAAATGCATTCCATCAATAATAATATTGCATATGCAAGCGATACATATTTCTAGCATTGTCCGAGCAAATCAACCTATATATTTAATTGGTCAGTAACAATAACAACGAACGCGTATTAAAGTGAAAGCACGTAATTAGCGAGACCAACAAATTTTGCACGATAAGATTTACTCGGCACGTCCGCTCAAGAGAAAAAAAATGTGATGTCACGCTTGAAATCCACCGGCAAAGAAATTTACAAGAAATATTAGATTTTACGTCGAGCAATTAATCCGTCCAACTTTTACATTTTATAATGCACAATTTTTGCCATTACTATTATAATCCGCCGTGATACAGTTGACAATTGTCGTTTGCGTAAGAGAGCCTTTCACATCCCGTGCACACGCAATTAATCATAAATAGCGGATTTATCGTCTAAACAAATCAAGTCGGGACTCACTTTCTAGATTAAAGTTGCTAAGAGGTCAACAATTTTTTAGCTACGAAAAATTTACTGAAGCAGAAAATTTAAGGTATGGTTTGAACCGATATGAAATAATGTTTCTTGAATAATTTTCTCACTTATTTTTTTGATGAAACATGAAATAATAGACAGAGAATTGATAGGCACTTGGTTTATGGATGGAATAATAATTCTAAAAATGCTGTAGATGTAGTTATATTAGAGTATAATGAAATTGCGAGATTCTAGAGTGATACATTTTGAATTAACTTTTTTGGTATCACACATGTTTATTTTTAACAATATTTTCTATAAAACATAACAATTGACATCCTTGATATAACATGAACTATCATTAAATAATTACCGTTACATACTGTCACCATGGACATTGGTAATGCACGATGACATTACCGATGATTACTCTCGCTGGTTAGCATTGAAAGTCATATATAATTTATACGTTATTTTCTAGAGAAGATTGTTGAGCAATGTTGGACGATACAAGGCAAGAAATAAGACAGTGTTCATAAGCATTACACACAATTCATATAATCATTTAAGTAAATTACATGTCTTTTACTGTAGTTAACGCCTTGGTCATTTATTTATGGTAAACAAGCGATTCGGTTCCGCATGTAATTTGCATTCGTTTTACTATTTTATATCCTTATTAGCGGGATACACGTTAATAATATCTAAGAATTACATTACCAATTTAATCGGGGAGAAAAATTTCCAATATTTTCCTCATTATTACGGATTAATACAGCAATCAGTACTTCCTTCGTCGCTTGCAATTAATTGAAAACAAAACTTAAAATTAAGAAAATGTCACAGATTTCTTAATTATTTCCAGGTAGAACTAATAATAGATGAAAGTCTTATAAGGAATTGACAATTTCAGTCACATGAGTTAATAATAATAAAAGCCTAGTTGAATAAATGAAGTATTTTTTGGCATTGCAAATATTGTGATTGAAATGATCAAAATCAAATGCAGAACGTTAAAAATTATTATTCCATAACTTAAGACTTACAATCTTAAACTGTTAAAAATTTTTGATACATTAAATGGTACATTTAATTATGTTGGAGGAAACTTTTTTCATTCAACTTGTTCTTTTTTTAGATGGGATACCCGTGCCCTGACGATATGGAATTAAGCCCCAGTGCCAGCGGATCAGGAGACAACAAGGAGCTTTCTGCAGAATGCAAGTGTCCACCAAAGACGGCCCAATCGGCCAGAGATGGGAGGTGCTACGAACTCTTCACCAGCGGCCCTTGCGAAAAAGGTTACTACTTCGCGCCAGATACGTCGTACGAAACAAATTCTACGTGAGTAAACAGAATGTTAAATTATATAAAAAAAATTAATAGATACACATTCAAAAATGTTAGAATAGTTTAAATTGTCTTAATCAGTTGTAGCTATTCTAAAAAATAATTTGTCATTTGATTTTGATGAGGCCGTTAAAGTTTACTAAAATTGTATACTTCTATATATTTGGCCACTGCATTTGACATAATAATAATGAATTGCCAAATCAGAATTCAATTATTTCAACTCGAAAATCAATTTTTTGTTTGTAAAATATTATCTCGTTGAAGTAAATTTTATAATATTTTGTAACCATTAAACAAAAGCATTTTTAACATAATTAAATATATACTACCGGTACCATTAAAAGCTCTATGATTTTTAGTAGTATTAACCAAAAAGGCGCTTTTAATATTTAGCATTACATTAAGTTTTCTTTAGATCTTAAGTTAATTTCAAATCGTGTAAAAATATGATAACCTACTACTTTAGATAGCCGATGTTGATGATACTGGCCACTGATTTTGTAAATTGCAGCAGCAAACGTCAATGGGGCTCGTGCAGGCAGGTGACGAAGTGCGAGAACTTCAACGAGATCTTCTGGCCGCAGACCGAGAAGTGCTACGAAAAGCTGACGCGAGGTCCGTGCTCGAAGGGGCAATTGCTCACCCTCGATTCGAATAAATTAGCAGCATGCAAATGCAACAATAAACAAGAGCTAAGCGATTACTTTTATGGGAGCAGGCACGGTTGCTTTCAGCATTTCACGCGCGGACCTTGTAAGGAGAAAGGACACCTATTCCTACCGGATAAAACGTGTGGGTGCCATAAATTTCTACCACACTACCACGAGGATACCGATCTCTGCTTTGAAATAGGTAACTATATTACAATACTAATTAATTTTTACTTGCTACTGTCACAAGCAAGTTTAATTTCTCAGTGGACATTAAAACGCAAAAGTTATTATGAATTTTTCAATTAAGTGTAAGATTACAAAGTAGTAACAGTCGCGACCATTCTCCTCTTCATTAAAGACTTAAGAAACCTTACGTTTGGTTGATATGAAGATAAAAGAATTGCAATATATCTACCTCCTAAATTGAACGTTTCCTTCCTCAAGGAAACTTTTCACAAATAACAATAAAACAATTTCAAAAATTAAAAACCTTCGCTATCTTATCGCTGTACTGTAATCATTTATTTAAATGTTAATATACAGGGTGACTGACGAAAAACCTTTGGTGCTGTATCTCGCTTATTTTTTATCCGATTTTAATAAATAACACATCAAATTAAACCATTTTTAAAAGACTTTAATAGGATCTGAACTGTTATTTTTTCTCGCACCCAGTTTTTGACAAAATACGATCAACATTTTTTTTTTAAATTGCACTGTATATATTTAGGGAGATTTTTTTTCTGAATATAAAATTGTAGACAAATGTATCCATACATCAAACTTAAGTCGAGAAATTGAGGATTAAAAAAATAAATAAAAAGTCAAGTATCCATTGTAAACAATATACAGACCCTATTTTAAATATGTCAAAAGTGACAGTGACAGCCATTGATACAATACTGCAACGATTTTTAATTATTTCATAATTAAAATGTTGCAATATTTCAAACACTGTACTAGAATTTTGTGCTTCTACAGAAATCGTTTTTCAGTTTTTGAAATCTTGCAACATTTTTATTATGAAATTATTAAAAATCATTGCAGTATTGTACCAATGACTGACACTGTCACTTTTGACATTTGGAATAGGCTCTGTATATTGTTTAATATGGGTATTTGATTTTTAATTTTTTTTTAATCCTCAGTTTCTCGACTTTGGTTTGATGAATGGATAAAATCGTTTACAAATTTAGATTCAGAAAAAAATCTCCTTGCGGATCAGTACAAAATATATATACAGTGCAATTTGAAAAAAAGTTGATCGTCTTTTGTCAAAAACTGGATGCAAGAAAAAATATCAGTACAGTTCATATTAAAGTCTTTTAAAAATCATTTAATTTGATGTTTCATTTATTCAAATCGGATCAAAAATAAGCGAGATACAGCACCAAAGGTTTTTCGTCAGTCACCCTGTATAGCAACATTTAAAACAGCAATAAATTATTTCTTTGGTTTTATAAAAGGAAATTTATACAAAATAAATTTAGGTTAAAAAATATAGAAAGTTACCATAAAATAACCGAGGAAAAATACAAAAGTATTTAGTGTAATTCACACATTAACTTACTATTAAAATTATTTTTATGACGTCGTATATTTTAAATAAATAATATATTAAAGCTATTATTAAAAATAACATCCCCAGCTATGAGAAATATTAATTTATGCATAATCGGAATACGATTTATTATTTTTTTTGGTTTATTAAAAATCATCAAGAGCTCTGACGAAATATTACTCGAATTTATTAGCTCCACTATTTTGAAAGTTTCCTATCCTAACTTCTCTTCAATTGAGTATAAATCACCATCCTAATTGTGTAAGTAGCTTTTATCCAAATTATATATCGAGCATTTATTAGTTATTAACGATAATACCGTGTAAGTTATTCGGTTTCTAGTATCTGCAATTATATCAAAAGTGTGCGGTTCGATTGGCAATACTTCAATATTTCGAAACGTTTAGAAATAAAAGTTTCCTTTAGAAAGTATTTTTTTGTGGATACAACGTAATTTTAATCAATTACGTCAAACTGATTTTTTAAATTTTTCTCACCTTAAAAATAAATATTTAAATCATTTTAAGAAGAGTATATAAACTATAGGTAAAGTTGGAACCAGTTTAGTGTTATAATATTTAATAGATTATTAAAAATTTAATCAATTGGGGAAAGTGACACAATACAAGATAAAACAGATTGTTTTGTTAATAACTTTCAATAACTTTGAATGTTTAGATAAGTTTGAATAACTTTCGGTGATTTTTTGATAACCTCAAATGATCTTGAATGAACTTTAGATATAATTAAGTAATTACCCTTTGGATAACCCTAAATAATCTTGAATGACCAATGAATAACTTTGAATGGTCATTAAATGACCTTGATATTGTTGAGCAACGAATTAATCATTATACTTTTTATCGTTATTTTCACATCGTTCGATTTCATAATTTAAAATTTCATATAGTCAAATCGTCTCATGAAAACAATTGCCAAAACGGTGATCTTATCGATGAAGATAAATTAATAAAATGACCTTAAATTATCTTTAGATGACCTTAATTGACTTTGAATGACAATTAGAAGTTTTTAAACCGTTAAATGATATTAAAAACTCCAATTTCTGATGACTTTTAATTATTGTTGTACGATCACCTTGAATGACCTTGAGTTACCTTTGGTATACTTAAATAAACAAACATTGGATAAATATTGTTCGTTTCTATAATTTAAAAATCATAACCTTTATACCGTCATGAAAACAATTGCAATATCGATATAAATTTATTTAAAAACAAATTATCGACAAATAAAGATCAATTAATTAATCAAATAAATCAAAAAAAAAACTTTAAACCGTCGTTGGATGATCTTAAATGACAATTTACAAACTTAAAAGACCTTGAAATAACGTTAGGTGATCGTTAGATGCCTTGGATGATGTAGAATGATGGTTGTACAAATTAAGTGACCTTAGAGTATCGTTAAATAGCTTTGAATGATTGTTAGATATTCTTGAATATTCGTGGATGACCACGAGCAAACTTGACTAACCATTCTATGACCTTAAGTGATTGTTGGGTAACTTCAGATGGCCTTGAATTACCGTTGAAAGCCCTTAAATAAACAACAATTCGATTACATTAAATATCGTTGAACTTAAGTAATATTGACCAACATTCCGTGACATTAATTATCATTTTTCGGCCTTGACTTATATTAAAGAGTAATTCGAGAAATATTAGATTTTTCATGTTATTTGTATTCCAGATTGTTCGTTTCCATAATATAACAATCTGTACAGTCTAAAAGAATTATCAATATGCAATCGAAACAATCGTCAGTCATTTAAAATTAATTTGTTGACAAATAAACAAAAATAACTCAAATCTGTAACTTAAATCATTAATTGATCATTTGATCACCTAGAATAATCGTTGGATCGTCTATAAATGACCTTGAATGACCTTAAATGATCTTAAACGATCGCTGAATGGCCTTAAATATAATATAACGGCTAGCCTTTAAATTATCGTTGATTGACCTTCAATACGCTTAAACAGCCTTTATAGAATCTTGAATGGCCATTAGAAGACATCGAATGTCTTTGAGTAGTTGTTGGATAACCTCAAATGACCTTGGATAAACACTGGGAAACTTTAAACAATCGTTGGTTGACCTTAAATAATCGTAAATTGCCATTAGATAATCTTTAATGATGGTTAAATGATCCTAAATAGCCTTGATTGACCAAAAGATTCCTGACGATCTTAAATGACTTTTAGTTATTGTTAGATTCTTAAATGACATCCAATGTATTAGGTAGTTCATGTTTCTTTTATCAGCTTGCAGAAATTGATCGTTTAAAAATCTATACAGTTTAAACTAATCTACTCGTATATGCCATTAAAACAATTGCCATAACAATCAATTGATGTAAAAGTGAATTGTTATAGATATTATAAATAAATTTATTGTAATATGTAATTAACCTAAAATTATTGTTGGATGAGACGATCTTAGGTAGTTGTTGGGTAACCTTAAATAATAACTGATGAAGGTTTAAATTAAATTACACTTCGTTTGTTTCACAATTTTTGAAAATGTGTGAAAATGTGAAACAAACCAAGTGTAATTTAATTTAAACCTTCATCAGTAATTGTTCAAAATGTTTCACCAAGTGATAAATAAGAAAGTTATTCAAGAAACCTTAAATAGTAATGATTATTAATTTACCTTAAATTACCTTAAACTATTATTGGGTGACCTTGAGTGATCGCTAGATGACATTAAATGCATTTGAATGGTCCATAGATGACCTTAAAGAGCTTAAATGAGCATTTAATGATTTTGAATGATTATCGAATGTCATTAGACAATCTTTGGACAACCTTAAATGACCTTGGATGATCTAGAATGATATTTGGATGACCTATTATAATTGGTAGAAGACCTAGGATGATTTTTAGATAATCGTAAATGATCTTAGATTGTTCTTGGAATGGTCCTAAATTACCTCTGATTGATATTAAATAATCTCGAATAATCATTGGATGACGTTGAGTAACTTTGAATAACTGTTCCATGCCATGTACGTTGATTGACTTTAAATAACCTTAAATGAACGGTTAGGTGATTTTGAGTGATCGTTAGATGACATTAAATGCTTTTGAATGGTCCATAGGTGACCTTAAATGAGCTTAAATGAGCATTGAATGATTTTGAATGATCATCAAATGTTCTTAAACAATCTTTAGATCACCTTAAATGACCTTGGACGATCTAGAATGGTATTTGGAGGACCTAGGATAATTGTTAGAAGACCTAGAATGAGTTTTAGATCATCATAAGTGGTTCATAGACGACCTTAAAAGAGCTTAAATAAGCATTGGATGATCTTGAATGATCATCGAATGTCCTTAAACCATCTTTGGATAACCTTAAATAACCTTGGGCGATCTAGAATAGTATTTGGATGACTTAGAATGATTTTTAGATAATCGTCAATGATCTTAGGTTGTCGTTGGATAACTTTGAATGGTCCTAAATGACCTCTGAATGACCTTAAAAAATCTCAAATAGTCATTGGATGACGTTAAGTGACTTTGAATTACCATTCCATGCCATGATCGTTGATCGACTTTAAATAACCTTAAATGAACGGTTAGGTGATCTTGAGTGAACGTTAGATAACATTAAATGTTTTTGAATGGTCCATAGGTGACCTTAAATGAGTTTAAATGAGCATTGGATTATTTAAAATGATCATCGAATGTCCTTAAACAATCTTTGGATAACCTTGGGCGATCTAGAATGGTATTTCCTATAATAATTGTTAGAAGACCTAAAATGATTTTTAGATAATCGTAAATGATCCTAGGTTGTCCTTGGATAATTTTGAATGGTCCCCAAATGACCTATAAATGACATAAAATAATCTCGAATAATCACTGGATGACGTTAAGTAACTTTGAATAACCGTTCCGTGACATGATCGTTGATTGACTTTAAATAACCTTAATTGAACGTTTAGGTGATGATGGTTAGATGACACTAAATGTTTTGAATGGTTCAGAAATGAGCTTAAATGAGCATTGGATAATCTTGAATGATCGTCGAATGTCCTTGGGCGATGTAGAATTGTATTTGGATGACCTAGAATAATTGTTAGAAGATAGCCGTACTAATAGTCAGAGATTAATTCTCGGATTGTAGAATCCTAGATTCATTGTCAGATTTAGTAACTTTTTTAGTAACATTTGAATATCACTGGTTTTACGTTGGTGTCACGGAACAGCTGACGAGACTGTCAGTAAGAAGGACGTGATATGTTTGTTTGTGTGATAAGGGACACGGAATAAGCATTGTTTTTATTTAATCAAGATTAAAGTAAGTACAGTCGATAATTATTTTCAATGAAAATTGTAAAATTATTTTCATTTAATGTTTTTGCAAACTTTGCACATGCTCCTAAACTGACAATCACGGGTTATATTGACAATACTATCAGCTGTTCCGTGATACCAACATAAAATCAGTGATATTTAAATGTAACTAAAAAAATACGACAATGAATCTAGGATTCTACAATCCGAGAATTAATCTCAGTCTATTAGTACGGCTGTAAATGACATTAAATAATCTCGAATAGTCATTGGAGTGATCGTTAGATGATATGTAATGCTCTTGAATGATATATGGATGACCTCAAATTAGCTTAAATAACCATTGGATCTTGAATGATCATCGAATATACTTAAATAATCTTTGAAAAACCTTAATGGATCTAAAATAACCGTTATATGACCTTAAATAATCTTGGGTTGCCGTTGGATTAACTTGAGTGGCCTTGAATGACCGTAAATAATCTCGAGTGACGTTAAATTTAAATAACATTCAATAAACGTTCTATGCCATAAAATTATCGTTTAGTTATTGTAAATGACCTTTGACCTTAACAGATTGTCATATGACATCAAGTGCCCTTAAATGTTCTATGGATGACCTTAAATGGCGACTGGATGATCTTGAATGGCCATCGAATGTTCTTAAAATCTTTGGATAACCTTAAATTATCTTTAATGGCCGTTCGATAACATAGAATGATTGTTGGATGACCGAAAATTATCTTAGATTATCGTTGGATAACCTTAAATGGTCTTGAAAAACCACTAGGTGTCCTTAAATGACGATGAATTAATTTCTCACTTAACATTGAACACTTTTGTATTCCTTGAGAATGAAATATTCAACAAGTGAAACAATACCAATGTTTTAATCAACAATCGAATTAACCTTAAATGATTTCGAATTATCGTTCGTTGGCGTCAAATAACCTTAAATAACCATTCAATACCATTGAATAGATTGATGATGAATTGGGAAATCATTAATGTTCTTAAATAATCTTGAATAATTATGGGATAGCTCTAAATAACCTTGAATAACTGTTCCATGTCATTGAATCACCTTAAATTGCCTCAAATGAGCTTAAATAACCATTGGATCTTTTGAATGATAATCGAATATGATTAAATTATCTTCGTACAACATTAAATGACAGTTGAATGGCCTAGAAGGAATGATAATGTCCTAGCTTGCTGTTGAATAACATTGAACGGTCTCGAATAATCAGTAGATGACCTTAAATAACCTTGAGTAATGGTTGAATTTTAGTTGAACAACCGCGAATAACTTTTCCGTGATCTTAACATAAAAGACCGTTGGATAGTCTTGAATGATCGCCAAATGACCTTAAATAATCATAAGATAATCTAAAATAACCTTGAATGACAGTTAGAAGGTCTTGAGTAATCGTTAAATGATCTTAAATAATTTTGAATAATCGTTGGATAACCCTGAAAGATCGTCGGATGAATTTAGAAGATTTTAAGACCTTGAATGTTCGCTGGATACTTCCAGTAATATATTAGATTATTAGACATTCCGTGTTAATGGTAGTAGTGATTGACTACCGTTAAGTATTATGTGCTTATGTCCATAAGATACTTATAATCTCTAAAGCATTCATAATTTTATACTCATGGCGAAGGTACCGATTCGCCCATCATTTCGTGTTTTCGTCTAAACGAATTTACAATTACAATTTGACGTTACTAAATGATCCACCGTTAAACTACCTGAAATGACCTTTGGATAACTTTGAATAATTGTCGTATGACAATAAATGATCTTGATTATTCAATAGATAATTTTAAATTACCTTAAATTACCATTATACGACTTTATAAAATAACCTTGAAACCTGTTGGATGGCCTTCAATGATCATGGGAACCTTTCAAACTTTTAAAGCCAAGACTAACCCGGGAATTGCCCTGCTTAACGACCAGACTGACGTAATGTATAAATAAATAATAAACCCTTTATGTTTGATAATTACTAGCTGTTAATCGAAACAATGGTCACGTGTAATTTTAAATAAAGTGGTAAAAAAGTCATCGTGTTTTATTCTTCTTTTAAACTTTCTTTAAGTAGTAAGGAAATAATTCTAATTTATCGTATATGAATATGAAAAAAATATACTATTTTAAATATTAATAGCAATCAATTTTAAAATGTAAAACTTAAACGTAATTTATACATGCGTTTTTAGATATTGTAAAAAGATCATAGTATTAACATTTTTAACCTTTGAACTTGCATAGTAAATCTGTATATTTTTGGTTAATTATATGAAATTACCTCAATTACAGATTAATTTTTTATTCTTTGAACGCAATTGGTTAACCTATAGCGTATTGCGTTTCCACGTTTGAACAATTAACTTTTACACGATTTCTCTGAAATGATCAGACTAACATGGAAATCGCAATAATGTCGTCTTACGGTGAAAATGCTTATGAAGATAGAAGGATTCAACATCCTGAATAAATAAAAATAAGGAATTTATATTAGAAATGCATAACAAACACAATTGTTGTTGCGGACGGTCAGCCTAATCAAGTGTGAAATTGTTTTCAACGTAAAAATGCGTGTTGATATAAACTTTCTTCGCACACTCTAATAATTATGATCTAATGGCATAATTTTAGCAAAATAAAAAAAAAATTAAAATGTAAATTTTTCAGTAATATTTCACCAAATTAGGAATTTTGTTTGTTTTTTGTGTAACGTACAATCACAAACAGAAACAAATTATGGGTAGATAGAACGGTCTACAAATATTGTACATCGTCTTAACATTATTGGTTATGTTAAACTCAATCAATTTGCTACGTGTTTATATTATAAATTTATATAAATTATTAGAACATTTCTTTAAGTAGACATGTAAAGCAAAATAAAAAAATAAATAAACATCTGATTTACACAATGTGACCGCTTTTGCTGATATTAAAATGAGTATTTTTAGAGATACAACACCCATTAACCATTAACATTCAATTTCTTTTTCTTTGTACATATTTAAAGAGACCGCTACAGAAAACAATCATGAGCTAAAAGGTCCCTCTATAAATGAAAAGCAATAGATGGCACAACTTATGATTAAGTTAAATAATATCAATTTATTGATAGAATGATGGAATAAAAATTTTCTGTAGGTAAATACTCTTCCATGATTATCTGACAGGCTATTACATCTGAAAAATCGTAATTTGGTGTGTTACATAAAAGAGTTCGTTAACCATTCAATTTTTTTAGAATCGCTACTTAATGCAACGTTAAATATTGGTTTCAACAGTGTATTTGAGCGCATAATCAAATTTGACGCTTAGAATTTCAAAATTTCTACTAATAATAAGATTGATATGCGTGCCATATAAATATAAATATGATAAATGCACTGATAACAATTTTTTAATCTGCCCTTTATTTTTATTTAATGTAAGATCAAATTATATATCGAATCCATTACAGTAAATTAAACAGTAATTTTTATTCTTCTAACAAAGAGTGATTTTATTAATTTGTATTTTATTTTTAGGTACAATTGGTCCATGCAATATAGGAGAGTATTTCCAATTAGATTCCACGAAACAGAAAGGAACATGTTCCTGCAAAAAGGGTTACATACGCTACGAGGAGAACGGCCTATGTTACAGGCCATTCACTCAAGGCCCGTGCGACTTTGGTGAAATCCTAGTCAACACAACGTACTGTATACCCCTTCCGTGCGAGAAGAGCCATCTATACTTCCCCAAAGAAGAGAAGTGCTACCGGATCGGTACAAACGGGCCGTGTCCAAAAGGTCAGGTGGTAACGTTCGATTTCGAAACCCGCCCCTCGGTGGACGGACTGTCGTACAACGGCGTGTGCGGTTGTGAAAAAGGTATGAACACAAACTGTACCGAACCAGTGACGGAGACTTGTGATACGGAAGCGAACATGGTGTTCTTCCGGAATAAGTGCTATAAACTGTATTCGCAAGGGCCGTGCGCGCGCGGCGCTTGGTTGATACCGAAGCGCCGGAAAAAGGAGTTGATTTGGACTGAAAACCGGAGGCGCGAAGGTTACTGCGACTGTATGCCTGGATATACAAAGATGATACGAACTTCGAACGACCGTATAATCGCGGAGTGTTTATCGCCGACGGTGCTTCTAGCCGATTATTTGAACAAGAACTTTTTCGCTTATAGTCACACGGGCGATGAACAAACACAGTGAAATTCAAATTGAATTGTAATTTATGTGCCAATTTACTCATTATTAAATAAATGTTTTTTTTAGAAAAAGTGTTCACTTACCTTACTTTATTCTTCAGTTCGCATAAACTGTGCTCTAGTTGGTTCACCTTGCAGTCCTTTTGTTGTAGTTCTGATTCTAGAGTCGCGATTCTTTCAGTTTTTTCGTCCAACTTAATCTGTAAATAAAAGTTACAATATTTATACTTAAACAGATTCAATAATGTTTTTTTAATATTTGAATATGTATTCTTTTAATTACATTAGGATACAATTTAGGCACAATATCATTCTAAAGTTAAGGTCCAGAACAACTGAAAAAAAATGGTTCCATAAACAATAAATTGGAAACTCTAACTTATCCTCCGTTTGGGTATTAGTATTATCTTAGCGATTCTAGCTAATAAAGAGATTTACATTCAGGAACTTTATCAGATGATAAATAAACTATACTTTGTTAATTAATTAATTTACCTATCATCTGATAAAATTCAAGCATCCAATTAAAAAAAAAAATACATTATTAAGTAAAGTTGGTATCTAGTAAGCACACAAATGTTGAGCCCACGGTAATTCTCAAAAAAATTTAGTACAGTTATTGGAAACATCGTACGGTGGTGTTATATCGTAATTGAATTGCTAAAGCACAGACACCCTAGGAAAAGCCGATTTTAATTAAAAAGGCTGCTAGGTAAAGAAAATAATAGAATAATAGAAGAAGTACTCTATGATAACTTTTGCATTGCAATTAGATGGAGTAAAAATTTCTGTGCGTTTCTTCTGTTTATTTCGCCGATTGAATTAACACAGGATTATTCGATTTAGATTTTGTTCGATGAGTTTTGTCTATTTTTAAGGCATTTTCATAATTCCGCAATTTAAAAAATCCCCACCCAGTCCTCATTTCTATTGGTGAAAAACTTGATCAACTTATTTTCACAAGCCGCTTTTCAAGTCAGTTTTGTACCATCAAGAAATTTTTGCAAATGATTGAGAAGGTATTAATCGCTTGGTGTCACATCTGGACTATACGGCTACTAAGATAGAACCTCACAGCCAAGTTCTCAGGCCTTCTGGCTCGTTGTTAAACATTACCCCCTCCATATTCTAGAATCTCAACTAGTTGATTGCCTGCTTAAATCTTGTCAGTTGATGAGCGTTTGATGAGCCTGAGGAAGCAAGTCATAGTGGATGATTTCTCTTTAATTCCACCAAACACACAGAAAAATCTTTTTGGCGGTTATTTCTGGGCTTAGTAATCGTTTGAGCCTTCTCACCGCAATTGGATCACCATCTTATTTGGCCCTTGTTTTCGTATTGACCTATTTTTCATCACAAATCACCGCTTCAAAAATACATCCATTTAGTCACTTTTCAATAAAAAAATTGCTGGCATCAAAAGGTTCTAATTCATGTGGCACCCATACACCGAGCCACTTCTTGAGAGCTTTTTTTTCCGGGGACGTGTTGGTCTCGACCTGAACTCTGATACTCCGGCGGTACAGTAACTTCGCCCGGAGTACCTGCTGCGCCTTTATTAAAAAAACATGTTACAATTTTACATACTATATACATTTTGTCTTATTACTACCCTACCCCTGGATCCTGCCCGTCTCCATCCGCCCCTTGCCGCTTTGCGATATCTTCCTCCTTTCGACTAATTACTGCCTTTGCATACTCCGCCACCGCCTGCCACTTCCCCTCACATTCCAACATCCTCTCTGTCATCGTCTCTTCTCTCAGTTCACACAACGCCACCCTTAATGTTTCCCTTTCCGCCTCCCATTTCTCGCACTGCAAGAGCGTATGTCTTGCGTCATCCTTAGGTGCCGGGCACCACCGGCAATCCTCCCCACTCAGCTTCCCTATCCGGCACAGATACTCGGCAAAGCACCCGTGACCGGATAGGAGCTGGGTCGTGAAGTAGTCCAGCTCCCCTTCCTTCCTTTCCACCCACGGCCCCACTAGCGGTATCAGGGCCCTCGTCCACTGTCCCTTCGACCCCACTGCCCATCTCTGCTGCCACTCCTCCATGATCCAGCTACGTGCCGTCCGGCTAGCCTCGGCCTTGGCAATGCCGCTCTTCCTCGCCCTGTACACACGCGCCCTAGCCCCGAACGGGAGGTCTGCCGGGGGGCATGAGGCCAGGACCGTAGAAATGGTACGGTACCCCCTGATCACCCTAAGGGCGGTATTCTGAGCCACCACCCGGATGTTTCTAGCCTCTAGCCACCGCGCTACCTGTTCTACCGCCCCTGCGCTCTTCTTTTGAGGTCGCCGAGCTCCCTACCCCTGGCTATTAGCAACAGGTCGTCCGCGAACCCTATTAGATCTACTCCTCTTGGCAGCGTCAAGCCAAAGACGCCATGGTAGGTAACATTCCACAGAAGGGGTCCCAGCACGGATCCCTGTGGAATGCCACCCGTCGGCTGCATCTCCCTCATTGCCCCGCCCACGTCCTCGTATACCAGCCGCCTGTCCTCCAGGAAGCTGTCTACCATGTCGACAAGGTACCCCGGAACCCCCCTGTCGACCAGAGCCTCTATAATAACCGGCCATGGGAGCGAGTTAAACGCGTTCTTTGCATCCAGCGATACTGCCAGGCAGTGTCTCCTGCTCCTCAGGGGACCCTCATTGGCCTCATCTGCCAACCTCCTCACCTCCATCAAGGCGTCTACTGTGGACCTGCCCCTGTGGAAGCCGAATTGCATAGGCGACAGGTCCCCGGTCTCTTCGATCGAGGCCCTTATCCGTTCAGCCACCAGCCGTTCCAAAACTTTCGCCTCTCCGTCCACTAGGCACACTGGCCTATATCCTCCCGGATCCGTTTCATTCTTCCCCTTCTTCGGCAGCAACACCAGCCTGGCCCTTTTGAACGTGTCCGGCACTTTGCCTTCCCTGAGGCACTGATTCATCAAGTCCGTGACCGCCACCGGGTCGCCCGCCGCCGCCGCCTTGATCGCCTCATTCGGGTTACCCCCCGGACCCACCGCTTTCTTCCCGGGAAGGGCCCTTACCGCTGCCATGACCTCCTCCTCCGTGAACAACTCCTCTTCTCGCGGAGTCGCCCTCCTCTCCCTTGGTCTCCCAGACACCTCCTGCCTCGGAAAAAGGGTCTCTATCACCGCCTCAATCCCTCCTTTCACCCTCGCCCCCACATTAGTGAGGCCGGCCCCCAGCTTTTTGGCCACAATCTTATAAGGCCTTCCCCATATGTCCTCCTCAACCTCCTGTTGTAGTTGGCGCCACTTCTGCCTCTTACTTCTCGCGATTACCTTTTTAAGACTCTCCTTGGCCTCGAGGTGCACCACCTCCAGAGCCGCCACCTCGCCCCCCCTTCTTCTGCATCTGGTAACCTAACCTAACCTAACCTAACCTAACCTAACCTAACCTAACCTAACCTAACCTAACCTAACCTAACCTAACCTAACCTAACCCAACCTCGCCTGACCTGACCCAACCTCGCCTGACCTGACCCAACCTCGCCTGACCTGACCCAACCTCGCCTGACCTGACCCAACCTCGCCTGACCTGACCCAACCTCGCCTGACCTGACCCAACCTCGCCTGACCTGACCCAACCTCGCCTGACCTGACCCAACCTCGCCTGACCTGACCCAACCTCGCCTGACCTGACCCAACCTCGCCTGACCTGACCCAACCTCGCCTGACCTGACCCAACCTCGCCTGACCTGACCCAACCTCGCCTGACCTGACCCAACCTCGCCTGACCTGACCCAACCTCGCCTGACCTGACCCAACCTCGCCTGACCTGACCCAACCTCGCCTGACCTGACCCAACCTCGCCTGACCTGACCCAACCTCGCCTGACCTAATCTTATAACTGTCGTTGTCATCTCTTCGTTTCTATTCATTTATTTCCCAGCACCCCTTGTCTCGTTGTCAAAGAGCGGGCCTCTTCGTTACTTTCTGTACATTGTGACTGAGAAAATAAAATAAAAAATTATAAAAAAAATAAAAAAATTAAAAAAAATAAAAAAAAAAATGCCTTTGGTGCTGTATCCCCCTTATTTTTGACCTGATTTGAATAAATAAAGCATTAAAATAAATCATTTTTTAAATGACTTTAATATGAACTGAACTGAAACTCTTTCTTGCATCCAGTTTTTGACAAATGACTATCAACTTTTTTTTTTTTTTTTTTTTTATTTCAATAATTTCAATATTGCTATTATTATAAACAACTGCAATTGTTTTACTTTCACCTTTTTTTATGGCTACCCATTTTTTTATTTATAATAAAATTTAAAATGACTGACTATAACTCACTTATTTTTAGAAAAAACTATGCCGTATGCCATATTGGATTAATGAGAAAAAAAATTCCTTCTTGAATGAGGTCATGGCCAACTATGGTTTACATTTTTTTAAAAATGTAAGTTTGTGTCATATCTCGGAAAATAATGGCGATAAAAATTTTCTGATTATTTTTTTATTAATCTACATAAAATTACCTAAAACTTTGTCCTTTACAGTTTTTTTCTATACGTTAAAATAACCGAGATAAATTGATTTGAAAAAATTGACATTTTTCTTCTTTTTTCAAAACATCTAATTACCCTTGACTTTTTTGAAAACTTTAAAAGTGGAATTTTATTCGTCTCGTAAATCTACACTTCATTCCCCATTTAATCGTTTCTCTATCTCTTATAGTTTCCCCATAGAGAACATCAAAAAAAAAAAACTCACCCTGTATATACGAATAAAATTCCATTTTCAAATTTTTAAAAAAAAGTCATTTTTTTCAAATCAATCAATAACTCGGTTATTATGACAAATTAAAAAAAACGTAAAAAACAAAGTTGTAGATAATTTATTGCACATTAATAAATTAAATTCAGAATTTTTTTACAGTCATTACTTTCAGAGATATCACGCAAACTTAATTTTTTAATGGAAACTATAGTTGGCTCTCACCTTTTTCGATAGATTATTTTTTTCTCGTTAATCCAATATGCAATATGACTTAATTATTTCTAAAAATAAGTGACTTATAATGATTTTAAATTTTATTATAAATTTAAAAAAATAGTAACCATGAAAAAGATAAAAGGAAAACAATTGCAGTTATTTATAATAATAACAAGATTGTAATTATTTTATTACCACATTCATAGAGAACATCAAAAAAACTCACCCTGTATACAGTGCAATTTGAAAGAAAATGTTGAATGCAAGAAAAAATTTCGCTTCAGTTAAATTAAAGTATTTTGAAAATTATTTCATTTCATGTTTTATTTATTCAAATCGGATCAAAAATAAGCGACATACAGCATCAAAGATTTTTCGTCAGTCACCCTGTATTAATACATTTATTATTAATATCAATTCGTTGCTACACGATTCTTTCATATATAACAATTTCTTTGATACGATGTTAATTAAATTACAAATAAAAATAATTCACAACAGTTAATAATTTCTGATCATTCTTTATTTATTCATTTTAAATTATACAGTATGCAAACAAATCTCTCATAATTTTCAACGTAAGAACTAATTTTTCAAAGAAAATCTTGCCAAAAGTTGCGGCGTAAAGGAATTGTTTAATTACTCGATAATCTTACCGCCGATGTCAAAACCTATAATTCATTACCATAGCAAACTGCGTTGAAATATCTAAATAATATTTCAATCAACTATGTCGGTATGACCGTGCATTAATGCTGGGGGTAATTCATTTTTTTGTAATTTAAATAAAATAAAATTATTTTATATATTCATATACTACCAGGCTAAAGTGTATAAAATTTCATTTTTACTTATACGTAGTATGACGGGTGTTCGATAACAAAATGCCCAACGCATCAACTAAAAACAAATTGAATGGCCGTTCAAATACTATTGAATGACATTAATAATATATTTTTTCAAAATTAACTTCATTGACAAATGACAGTCAACTTAAAATTTTGAAATGGTTGCATATACTTTTTTTTTTTTTTTTATAATGGACATTATTTTTCTGAATGGATTGATGCCCAATATGTTGATTTTAATGTAATATTTATGTCAGAAAAAAATTTAAATGAATCTTAATATGATATTTTTGTATTAATTTAGTGTGCCTTGAAAAAAAAATCGGAACAAACAATGGTTACTTATTGTAAAACACAGACTAATAAGAAATGGTTGACATTACATTTGTTTGTTCCGATTTTTTTTCAAGGCACACTAAATATTAATAAGATTTAATTTAATTTTTTTTCACATTTATTTCAAACTAAAATCAACATATTGGGCATCATTGGATTCAGAGAAATAATGTCTGGTATAAGAAAATAAGAAACTTATATGCAGCCATTTCAAAATTCAAAGTTGACTGTCATTTGTCAAAAAGTTAATTTTGAAAAAACATATAATTAATGTCATTTCATAGTATTTAAACGGCCAGTAAATTTGTTTTTTAGTTGATTCAAATCGGTTGCATTAATGCCGGGAGAAATTGATTTTTTTTTTGGAATTTAAAAAAAATTTAAAAAAATATATATTCATAACTACCAGGATAGAAGTGTATAAAATTTTATTATAAACATTTTGTTACCGCTTTTGTTACTTAGTTTTCTTCTAGTATCAATTTGATTTTTGTCTTCCCCCACCACCTCTGGACCCTAGCGTTGCGAAATTACACACTGTGCGTCGTCAACTTGCAGTGATGTGACAGCCGTGTAAATAAATCACCCCGTACAAAAACTTAACACTTTATTGACTCCAACAAATAACAATTTAACGATTTGAATAACATATTTCGAATTTAAAATCGCGTCGGCCGGCAGAAATATGTAACGGAGCAATAAAGGATGCCGTCAAAGAATGCCGCTTCTCATTGTGGCGTGGCGTAACGAACTGCGCTACGGTGATAAAACAAAGTCACTTACCGCGTTCAGTACCTCGAAGTCCTGTATGCTGCATAATAAATATTTCAATTTTGTGTCATCATTTTGTTTGGCACTGACGCCGTCGTTCATTGTAAAAGTTCTTGGGCGATGAATGTATGCGCGCACTAAATCGTCGGCACTCGCGACGGTCGAATGTCCTGAGCCGCAGTCGTTCTCGCACGACTCGCGAATACCTACGAAGATTTTTCGTAGGCAATCCCACGTTGTAGAACTGCTCGAATTCTGTTAAGCGACGCGGCACAAGGGTGAATTGAAACGAACCGGTTAATTCGATGGCGGCGCATGTTTTTTTACGGAGCACGTGTTTTTCGCATTACGTCGGGCCGTCACCAACTTGTAGTGCTGTGACAGTCGTGTAAATAAATCACCCCGTACTAAAACTTAACACTTTATTCACTCCAACAAATAACAATTTAACGGTTTCAATAATATATTTCGAATATAAAATCGCGTCGGCCGGCAGAAAGATGTAACGGAGCAATAATGGATGCCGTCAAAGAATGCCGCTACTCATCGTGGCGTGGCATGACGAACTGCGCTGTGGTGTTAAAACGACAGCTCACGTCAGGGCGCGATTTTACCGGCGCATTGCGGTTGGTACGGCAGTGCTCTACACGGCGGCGGTGGCACGCCCAAACAGATGCATCACCGTCTTATACTACATACAGGCCTGGAAACTAAAATTGTGACGTCGCAGCCGCCGACGGTCAACGTTTGTCACGTCGCAAAAGTGATCGCCGGCCGGCGCAACGAGTTTTTAAGATATATACTCATTTCATACAATAACATTTATAATGTACATTAACTATTTGATATGTAGATGTGGTAATAACATGTAAAGATATATGCAACCCTGTATACTCGCACCCTTGTACGTGACCATGCCACAAATAAAACGCACTTCTCTCTCCGGCAGTCAAGGTAGTATATGTATATTTTCTATGGTCAAGGTGTAAGTGTATTTTCTAGGGTGTACACATCATTTAACGTAACCTAACATTCACACTCTTCCCGCGCGCTCCATACACAACACTATTTAATTAATTTCAATCAATAAATGTAATTTAAAAAAAAAAAACAAAATCTTTATTTCTCAGTAAACATATAAACATTTGCTTTATTTTATACAAACTATTTCATTTATTATAAAAGAGAATTTTCAATATATAATAAACTACAAATAATTAAATATGTTTTAAATTGATTGATAATAAAAATCAAAGCACCTAAAACTTGGTATGAATAATTTAATTTTAAATTTAATATTCAAATTTATATTCATCTGCAGATGCGAGTTTCCATCTCTAGACCTAATCAGTACAGATTTATTATAAATTTAATTTCAATGCAAATACAAAATTAAATTAAATACAAAATTAATAATTACTTTGACATGTACGGCAACTGATCTAAAAATCTTATCTAATGTAATGATGGTCTGAATTTACTAATAATTTTAATCGAAAATATTGTTAATCTACAACAATGTACCCAGAATATTTTAAATATAAATTAAACTTTAAATAATTCAATGTACTTTAAACTGTTAAGTGTGTAAGTGAATATGGTATAAGTAACCTAACAATCAAATTTATACTCATATGCAGGCAAGTGTTTTGATCTCTTGATCTTATCAATACTTCTTTATTAGAAAATGGATTTTAAAACACAAATAAAATCATTTACTAAATTAAATGAAGTAAATACTAAAGTACTAATTGAGACATTTAATTTTTAAATGGTTCTTAGGAATTCATTTAGATTCCAAACTTAAATGGGACGTCCACAGGGAAAATTTATCCAAACAACTATCAAACAATTTATATGTTTATGTAGTGTGTCATACTACATGAATTCACCAAATACATTAAGGGTGGCATACTTTGCACTATGTGAGTCACATATTAGGTTTGAAATAATACAATGGGGGCACTCTGCCTCACGCCATTGAATATTCTCCATTCAACGTAGAGCCTTAAGGCTGATTGCTGGAGTAAAACATACGGAAGATTGTAAAAATTATTTTATTAAATATATAATCTTAACTCTACCTTCTATTTATATATATTAAAATGCCTCATTCATTTAAAAAAACATACACCTATATCCAGACCATAACCATCATGATCACAATTCAAGACACAAACATTGATATACAGTCGACACTGTTTATAGTGAAACTCTATATGGTGGAAAACTGTAAGCATTTTTTTCAAGTCCCAGAATTAAAATATAAATATATATACTCAATATAATACAATTTTACTGGAATTTCATATTAATTTTTATGCACTTATTAAGATTTTAGCCACAAAATTCGAGAATTTTGTTGAGCAACAATTATTTTTTAAAAGTAATGTTGAAAAGAAACTAACTGATTCTTTTTTCTAGTACATAATCATATGTATGTTCTCAAGACTACACAAATTTAAAATATACATTTGCATATGTATACTAACAGATTTTGTTTTATGCATTCTTTTCATTCCGTATGTACTATTTAGACCTGTACATCCATATGTAATGTGTACAGTATGTACATGCTATGTATTTAAAATTACCATGTTTAATAAAATCTTTTCTAATATGTAATTCTTTATAATAATTCAAATCCTTCGTTCAGTTTGGAACTTACCTTGGTGAAATTCGGAAACCAAGTTGGAGAGAAAATAAATAATGGTTAAAGAAATACGCCAACAATTAGAAAAACCAAGTCACAAATGCTTTAATTGCTTTAACAAAAAAAATTACACTTAATGAAAATTAATTAAATGACTAAAAATTAAAATACAAATTAAACTTAATGAACATTAATTAAACAATTTCGCTCAACTTCACGACAACTAACAATTTATTGTAAATAAGAAAGAAATTCTGTTGACAATAAAACCTACCCTTTTTGATTTACCTTCTTAAAATTATTTCACATCTTCCATTATTAAATGAATTGTATAATAAACTATTCAAATACGATTTAAGATGACTATATTACCCGATTGATAACATAGCCGGAGCTAAAGCATACAATTATTCTATGTAATCCAAATATTGCTTATCTCTACTGGAAATACTGTTAAGTTAATTGTGTTGCCTATATTCAACAATTCAATTACCACTCAACTTTAATTAAAGGAGAATATATTTATGACCCATCATTTAAATATCACATTTCAAGTTCATCCCTGAGAAATAAAATATGTATCACTTACCAAAAATGATTAATTACTGTCATACTGACAACATTGAATCGCTGGTAACACTACCTCGATTATTCCACGCAGCTCTTGTAAAATACCTACGACAAGTACATGATGAGTAAACGAACAGCTGATCTCAAACTCTCTTAATAACAAAAATCCATAATTAAATTTGGACTTGAATTAAGTGTTTTCTTGATCTATCTTCGATGTGAAATTATAAAGAAAGAGGGAAAAAAAACAACCTATTTAAATTGACTCAAAATGGTAATTCAAATATAAAAATATACATACCGAGCGAACGTTTTCCTGACTTCCTCTATAAATTATTATTCCATCGACTACCGCTCTGCGACATCCATCTCAACTGCATCGACTCCTCTTCGCCACACAACTAGGACTTGCAGAAATCCAATGGAATTTAATCCTCCACTAAATCCAGGAACGTAAATCCCGACAAATGAACTCCAATATGTAAACCTCTGCACATTTCCATTTAGAGAAGAACTTCCACTCTTAAATTCTTTTTTGGAAATGATTTTAAAAAAACTCCAGCACCAGAAAAGAAGTCTGTCAGTTTAAATTACCTGTGTAAAATAAAATTAAGGAAATAGAGATTTGCACGGCTAATTTTAATTGAAAAGGATTAAAAATTAAGGCCTACCTCTGCTGACTTTACTATGCAACCCAATTACATGCTAGGCAATGAATTCCTATAAGTTACTTCTCTAGAAATTCATTTAATTACTCAAGGTTAACTATGGAAAATATTACCATTACGTTGGTAAACTTAAATATATAAAGAGAAAAATTGCGTATGACAATTTTGATCTGTAACATTGGTTTTAATTGAAACTACTTTATTTTCACTATATTGCATTTCGAATATTGACCTGTGTAAGCATATTGCTATTAACAAAAATAAAGAATTATAAAAAAAAGAAAAAAATCCCTTGGGTTTAACAACGATTTAATTTGTTTTTGAATATATTTTATTAAATCAATTTATTATGGGAAAGTTGAAATCTTTCTCTTGGTTGCCAATTTCTTATGAACACGTTAATTTTTTGTTTTGACATACATAATTATTTCTTAATCCATTTGTAAAAGCTTTAATTATTAAATGTAAAAGAAAATAATTGTATTTCACTTTTGATTGTAGCATATTGTTACTATTATTTATATTTACTTTACTTCAAAATGGTTTTTGTGGAATATTATTTAAATGAATATCTTTATAATTTCATTTTACATTTACAATGCTCCACCATTTACGAATTAAACAATAAGCATGTGCCGAAATGGAATGTAAAACACTACAAAATATCATTAAATCAGATAAGCATCATAGCTGGAATTTTGAATACTTTAACAAATTAATTTGTTCACGTATAAATGATTCTTTTTCAGTTTTATCTTCGTTTAACAACCCAATTACTTTTTTTAATATGTCATCCATTATGTCTAAATAATCATTAATTGTTTTATCACTTTTATAAGTTTCATCCTTAAATATGTTTAAAATTTATATCAATCTATTCATTTTATTAATAACAAGAGAATGATAATTTTTAAATGTAGATAACTTACGTTCTTCTTGTTGTATAATGAAAGTTCTAATTCTCTATTAATTCCGGCCTAAGATTTCAAAATTGGCCCATATGAGATGTCCAATAAAGCAAATATCACTACACAAGTTGTTTTAATAACAGTCCACTCGGGATGTATAAGAATATTTTCCAAACATATTAATAATTGTTCAAATTTAGAAAATGTTCTTTGTTATTCATATTCGCACTTAAAATGAGCACTTTCTTTAAAAGAAATATTTACATTATTGTTGTCTATTCCGAGTCTTCGTTCTTCAGAACTTTCTATCAAGGTTGGTGTTGAAGTAGTCAAGTAGCTGGCACAATTTGGAAATATTGATGGCTTGGCACAATTTCTAATTCAAAGCATCTCTGGTGACATACTAAATTTCTTCCCCGTTACACTATCGTACCATTCAATATTCCTTTTAATTTCCTCACTTTTGAAATGGTGTTCACATACCTTAAAAAAACATCCATAATTGGCAACATATTTTATGGTTATTACAATTGATTACATTTTACTTTTCTGTAATCCACGAACACCAATCAAGTTATATTATATTATATTCTTATTATATTTTGTTAGACCTATTTTACTCTTGAAATGCATTTTTTTTATTGCAAGATTTATGATTAACGATTATGATGTATTTATTAACATTGTATTTATACAATAAGTATGCTTTAATTGTTTACATTAAATTTGAGGTTATGTTTTTCGTACACTAATTTAACGATTAATTAATATCTAATTTTTAATTTCAACACATATGTTCTCCACGATTAATGCAATGTCGTATATTATTAAAGTGATTGTTGAATTTTAACTTACCTTTGCATATTTAGTTGGCTGAAAATCGGCCCTTGGATGCCAAGCAGGTCGGACGTGCCCCTCTTTCATGGCCACAAGCACGATGATAACAAGGCAGCATTCCCAAAGGACGGCTAATACAAAGGACAACGACGGCTCCACCGAACACACTCCATACCATTCCCGCGGCACTCCCAGACGATTTCACGGCAATTAATTAATTTACACGTCGACGGACAAACAAACCTTCGGCGATTATAATACTGCACTCTCAATTACGCCCGACACCACAACTGGAATGCAATACTAACATAACATTTTGCGAGTCATTATCACGGCTATGGCACAGCCGTTCTTAGAACTAAATTAATTAATTTAAAGATTTGTCATTGTCAATGCCGGAATCATAACACAAGTAATTCAAAATGCCGTTATTCATGACGCCGCGAGTTGGATGCGACGTCACAGAGGGCGCCCCATTGGTTGTCAAAAAGGATGACGCGCAATTCGACCGTCTCAATCGACGGCGAGCAGCCGAGCAGGTTGGATGTACCCCTCTCCCATGGCCACAAGCACGGCGATAACAAAACAGCATTTCCGAACGACGGGTAATGCATTCTGCCGCTGCCGACACAAAGGACAACGACGACTCCACCGAGCAAACTCCATACCATCCCCGAGGCACTTCCAGACGATTTCACGGCAATTAATTAATTTACACATCGACGGACCCCAACCCACGGCGATTAGAATACAGCACTCTCAGCCAAGCCCGACATCACAAACAGCCGTTCTTACGGCTATATTACTTAATTCAAAGATTTGTCATTGTCCATGCCGAAATCAAGACACAAATAATTCAAAAAGCCGGAATTCATGGCGCCGCCACAGAGGGCGCCTCAATCATCAATTGATGACACGCAACTCGACCGGCAGACTCTCAGACGACGGCGAGCAGCCGAGCAGGTCGGACATGCCCCTCTCCCATGGCCACAAACACGATGATAATAAGACAGCACTCCCGAACGACGGCCAATACATTCCACCGCTGCTGACACAAAAGAGAACGACGTCTCCACCGAGCACACTCCATACCACGTCTACAGCCCAGCCGTTTTTACGGCTATTTTAATTAATTTAAAGATTTGTCATTGTCCATGCCAAAATCACCACACAAATAATTCAAAGACTACTATCACCGCTGATGTACTCATGAGGGCAACTCCCATTGTTCTGAGCATCATCAACAAACCAGCCAGCCCAAGCATACATTCACGGACAAACTCCGAGCAGGATGGACCAGCCAACGGCGATTATAATCTCCACTCGACACATTTAGGGAATGAAATGCTGACATAACATTCTGCGAGTCGTTATCACGACTATTTTAATTAATTCAAAGATTTGTCATTGTCCATACCGAAATCGACACAAGTAATTCAAAGAGCCGTTATTCACGGCGCCACGAGTTGGATGCGACGCCACAGAGGGCGCCTCAATGATCAATTGATGACACACGCAACTCGGCCGCCAGACTCTCAGTCGACGGCGAGCAGCCAAGCAAGTCGGACGTGCCCCTCTCCCATTGCCACAAGCACGGCGACAACAAGACAGCATTCCGGGACGACGGCTAAAACATTCTACCGCTGCCCACACAAAGGACAACGACGATTCCACCGAACACACTCCATGCCACAGCTACAGCCTAGCCGTTCTTACGGCTATTTTAATTAATTTAAAGATTTGTCATTGTCAACAAACGTTGGCATCCCACCCATCCGGACGGAACCAGCTAGCCCAAGCATATATTCACGGACAAACTCCGAGCAGGATGGTCCAGCCCACGGCGATTATAATCTGCACTCTTAGCGACGCCCGACACCACAGACGGGAATGAAATGCCAACATGACATCGTGCAAGTCGTTATTACGACTATTTTAATTAATTCAAAGATTTGTCATTGTCCATGCCGAAAACACCACACAAGTAATTCAAAGAGCCGTTATTCATGGCGCCACGAGTTGGATGCGACGTCACGGAGGGCGCTTCAATGATTAATTGATGACGCGCAACTCGACCGGCAGACTCTCAGTCGACGGCGAGCAGCCAAACAGGTCGGATGTGCCCCTCTCCCATGGCAACAAGCACGGCGATAACAAGATAGCATTCTCGAACAACGGCCAATACATTCTACCGCTGCCGACTCAACGGAGCACACTCCATACCAATTAATTCACTTACACGTCGACGGACAAACTTCGAGCAAGACGGGCCAGCCTTCGTCGATTATAATCCTGCACTGTCAACTACGCCCGACACCACAAACAGGAATGAAATGCTAACATAACATTCTGAGAGTCGTTATTACGGCTACAGCACAGCCGTTCTTACGGCTGAATTAATTCAAAGATTTGTCATTATCCATATCGAAATCACGGCGGTTAATGAACGCCCGGCGACGTACCGGGCGCCTTCGGCGCCCGCATTATCGTGCCGTGATTTCGGCATGGGCAATGAGAAATCTTTTAATTATTTAATATAGCCGTAAGAACGGCTGGCCGCAGAATGTTATGTTAGCATTACATTCCACTTGTGGTGTCGGGCGTAGCTGAGAGGGCAATATTATATTCGCCGGAGGCTGGCCCCAAGTTTATCCGTCGACGTGTAAATTAATTAATTTACGTGAAATCGTCTGATGATACCGCGGAGATGGTATGGAGTGTGCTCGGTGGAGCCATCGTTGAATTTTGTGTTGGAAGCGGTAGAATGTATTGGCCGTCGTTCGAGAGTGCTGTAGCCATGAGAGAGGGGCACGTCCGACCTGCTCGCCGTCATCTGAAAATCTGCCGGTCGAGTTGCGCGTCATCAATTGATCATTGAGGCGCCCTCTGTGACGTCGCATCCAACTCGTGGCGCCGTGAAAACGGCTCTTTGAATTACTTGTGTCGTGATTTCGGCAAGGACAATGACAAATCTTGAATTAATTAAAATAGCCGTGATAACGACTCGCAGAATATTATTTTAGCATTTCATTCCTGTTTATGGTGTCGCCGTGAGCGGGTTCGTCCTGCTCGGAATTTGTCTGTGAATGTATGCTTGGGCTGGCTGGTTTGTTGATGATGCCGAGCACAATGGGAGTTGTCCTCATGAGTAGAACAGCGGTGATAATAGTCTTTGAATTATTTGTGTCGTGATATTGGTATGGACAATGACAAATCTTTGAATTAATTAAAATAGCCGTAAGAACGGCTAGACTGTGGCATGGAGTGTGCTCGGTGGAATCGTCGTTGTCCTTTGTGTGGGCAGCGGTAGAATGTATTAGCCGTCGTCCGGGAATGCTGTCTTGTTATCGCCGTGCTTGTGGCAATGGGAGAGGGGCACATGCGACTTGCTTGGCTGCTCGCCGTCGACTGAGAGTTTGGCGGTCGAGTTGCGTGTGTCATCAATTGATCATTGAGGCGCCCTCTGTAGCGGCGCCATGAATTCCGGCTTTTTTAATTACTTGTGTCGTGTTTTCGGCATGGACAATGACAAATCTTTGAATTAATTAAAATCGTTGTTATAACGACTTGCAGAATGTCATGTTGGCATTTCATTTCTGTTTGTAGTGTCGGGCGTGGCTAAGAATGTAGATTATAATCGCCGTGGGCTGGTCCAACCTGCTCGGAGTTTGTCCGTGAATATATGCTTGGGCTGGCTGGTTCCGTCTGGATGGATGGGATGCCAACGTTTTTTGATGATGCCCAGAACAATCCTCATGAGTACAACAGCGGTGATAGTAATCTTTGAATTATTTGTGTCGTAATTTTGGCATGGACAATGACAAATCTTTGAATTAATTAAAATGGCCGTAAGAACAGCTAGGCTGTAGCTGTGGCATTGAGTGTGCTCGGTGGAGTCGCTGTTGTCCTTTGTGTGGGCAGCGGTAGAATGTATTAGCCGTCTTTTGGGAATGCTGTCTTGTTATCGCCGTGCTTGTGGCCTTGGGAGAGGGGCACGTCTGACCTGCTCGGCTGCTCGCCGTCGTCTGAAAGTCTGCCGGTCGAGTTGCGCGTCATCAATTGATTATTGAGGCGCCCTCTGTGGCGGCGCCATGAATTCCGGCTTTTTGAATTATTTGTGTCTTGATTTCGGCATGGACAATGACAAATCTTTGAATTAAGTAATATAGCCGTAAGAACGGCTGTTTGTGATGTCGGGCTTGGCTGAGAGTGCTGTATTCTAATCGCCGTGGGTTGGGGTCCGTCGATGTGTAAATTAATTAATTGCCGTGAAATCGTCTGGGAGTGCCGCGGGGATGGTATGGAGTTTGCTCGGTGGAGCCGTCGTTGTCCTTTGTGTCGGCAGCGGTAGAATGAGAGAGGGGCACATCCGACTTGCTCGGCTGCTCGCCGTCGACTGAGAGTCTGCCGGTCGAATTGCGCGTCATCCGTTTTGACGACCAATGGGGCGCCCTCTGTGGCGTCGCATCCAACTCGCGGCGTCACGACCACCGTGGCGTGCAAAGACAATACAAATTTATTAATATTATGAATTATAATCATATACAGTACAACTCCTATATGAAGTCTGTCAACAAGTTTCACATAATAATTGCGCTAGAAGACGAATTTTTCAATACACCAATTAGAACATCCAATATACGTTTTAGATTTTTTTTCTAAAAATATCGGACAAACAATTAATTAAGTGTGGGGGCGGTTGGGAAACCGTCCCCACACGTTATTTATTGAAACTTGAAATCTGTATTGTCATTAATGAATTTTCTTGTAATAAGTAAAGTAACGTTATCCTGCTATATGTAGATTCTTACACATACTGTTTTAACATGATATTTTATTGAATAACAAATAATTTACCTGAAAATATGTGCAACGAGAAACGGCCAAGATACTGAAAGCAACACTGCCAGACGTAAATACTACCGACAACATCGCGTCGGCCATAACCTCGTCAATAATGTAAACAAACCCACACAGAATTTTATTACATATTCTCAATATAACTTCATTATTATTTAAAGAAAATAAAATTCGGAAACCCCCCAATAAATCAATTTTTAGTCTAACAACTCGAAACAAAAGGTAACTATCAAGTTATTTAAAATTCAATCTGAATATACATTTTATCTACGATCGTACAGAAAGTAGACGCTTTTTGCATCATGTTTCATTGTAAAAGTGGCGTTTTAAAGCACTAGTGCTTTTTTACATTTTAATTGCACGCTAATGTCAAACTGTTTTTATTGCACAGAATTGTCAAATTTGACAGATGAATATATTATATTATAATATATATGAAAAACTTAATTTTTTATTAATTGATACAAATTACTAATAAACTATAAATAAAATATATAATACAAACGAAATGGCAGATTTAAGAACTCTGAAGATTTCATTTAATGCAAGTCGAAGCGATTACAATAAAGCGAACATTTTTTCCATAAATAATAATGGCGGCCGACATTTGTGCAACTTGTTTACTGGTTGCTAAGTAACGCTTTCATTACTACACTGAGGGTAAAATATGTTTTCATTAATTGAATTATTGAAATGACATTAAAATTTTACTCATAAGAATATATTCTTTGAAATCCTTTACGATGGAAGATAAAATTTTCTAAGGCACACGTGTAAAAAGTTTCTTTTTCTTCTCCCATAGTTTTAAGTAGGCAATAACGCAATCGTTTGTTCATTACTAATTATGGCCATGTGAAACATGCATGTAATGAAGAAAAAACTACCACGTAATATGTTACGTAACCATTATTATTACAAAACTTCAATCAAGTAGCCTAGACAAATGAACTTGACATTTATCGTTGTTGAATACACATTACATTCACGTTATTTTTGTTTAATTATTGTTAATAATTTATTTATTCATTGTTAAAATGAGTGAAAGTGACTCCACAGAAGAAATCCACCAGAAATACGTAAGAAATACAAAACTTCATCTCTTTGGGCCATGTATTCGATGCTGCGAAGTGTTTTAATAGTGAAACGTAACCTCAATTTTGCAAACTATTCCAAATTATAATTAATGGGAGTAGAAAAAGTATACTACACAACTCGAGGTGTAAGTCGCTTACGTACTCGTGGAATTATAAAATTATTATTCTTATGCTGGTTTTTTATTTTTGTTTAACTTTATAGAACTAATAATTACAATATTGCTATTAGCCCATTTTTTATTTATAATAAAATTTAAAATTACTATAACTCACTTATTTTTAGAAATAACTATGTCATATGTCATATTGGATTAATGAGAAAAAATTTACCTTTTCAATGAGGTCATTACAACTATGGTTTCCATTTAAAAAAATTTTAGTTTGTGTCATATCTCGGAAAATAATGGCGATAAAAATTTTCTCATTATTTTTTATTAATCTACATAAAATTATCTAAAACTTTGTCCTTTACACTTTTTTTCTATCTGTTATAATAACCGAGATAAATTGATTTGAAAAAATTCACACTTTTTTCAAAATATCTACATACCCTTCACTTTTTTCAAAACTTTTAAAGTGGAATTTTATTAGCCTCGTAAATCTACACTTCTTTCCCCATTTAACCGTTTCTCTATCTCTTATACTTTCCGAGATCCCCATAGAGAACATCGAAAAAAACTCACCCTGTATATCAAACCCGAAAGAAATCATCTCCTTCGAATATATGATACAAATTCTGTGACCTGTTAGTTCTTACGAGATTAAATCGTTCATTATTGGCACTACTTAAAAATAATTATTTCGTAATCATTAAACATGTTTTAAAAATGTATATTAAATTCAATTAAAAATTAGAAGCAGTCAAATTAACTTTTAAGATGACTAACTATTCTGGAATTATTTCAAATCAATATCTTAAAAAGTTAAGTAAATATTTTCAATAATAATGCTGAGTGTTAAATACATCTTAAAAATATGAACAAATCGGCAAGGCCGCAAAAATGTGGACGTCGACAGATTCATCAATTTACACCAGTGTGAGAAACTGCGAACGCACATGTCATCTGACGTGCGCGCACTTGCCACCGCATATGTCACGCTTAATATAAAAAAGTTATTTTAACATCAATAAATCGTTGTTAATGGGGTGCCCTTGATACTTCGAAAACTAAACAACATCTTTATTACATTATGCCGCTGACAATGATGAGTTCCACCCGCAGCGGCATCCTCGCTGTCGGGAATCACTAATTCCCGACTTTTTCCGGCTATGAAATTTCATACGGATAAACAATAATATACATGTTCAGTGCTCTATTTATATCGTATTTCAATTCCATTTACCAACAATTATAACAATATGGATTATATAGAACTATAAACTAAATATCGTATTATTTCAATTACAAATAATATTTATTCATTTATTATTACATTTATTATTTTAATTATCTTTAATTATAAAATACTAAGGTAATTAAATTACTTTCCGTATTTGATCATGACTGTATGATATTTAACATTTTGATTCATAAAAATTATTAACTATCTCTTTTGGTATTATTATTTAAAACATTTTAGAAGAATTATTAAGAATTGTTATAATTGTTGGTATATGAAATTGAAATACGATATAAATAGAGCACTGAACATCTATTATTGTTTATCCGTATCAAATTTCATGGGCAGAAAAAGTCGGGAATTGCTCATTCCCGACATCGAGGATGCCGCTGCGGGTCGCGCGGACAAATGTAAAATCGTGTCATCTTATGTGCGCGAGTTAAGGCGGATTCGGATTCCCAAGGCCACACACGTGCACTTCCTTATCCGTATGGAATTCCAGAGTCATCATCTTTTATGTTATAAATATACCCAACATTGTAATAAAACTAGTAATACATCTGTTAGCCGCATTTTTCGCATTCATCATTCTCACTCAACGCTCCCTAAATAAAAAATTACTTTTTAAAGTCTGTGCGAAGTGTGTTCGCACTTTCGCGAAACTCGCAACACTGGGCTCGATCACTTGCAAGGATCGAGCAGTCGATCTTTTTTGATCGATCTTGCCCATCACTACAACTGAATATTATTAACTTTAAAAAATTCTTTACCACCTCATTCAGGAGGATTATAAAAAGTGTATAAATCAGCATGTTATAAATTTCGGGAACCGGAACAATATGTGTCGTCCAAAAGTCGCATGATGTATATAAAAATGTTTTATAAATATAAACTTGGGATCGGGTAATGTTAAATAATAAATACATATCTCCCTTTTTTTAAGATCTAAACATAAAATGGGCAGTATAATGGAAGAGTTCATTCATACCAGAGAGAAGATATGTACATATTTATTAGTGCCCCATTTCCCGTTATTTTAATTTTAATATTTTTTATTTTAATATTTTTAATTTTTAGGTGCGATATTAATCTACAAATACGGTATCACGGTGCAGTAATGCTCGGAGATTTTATATTTCTCATTTTTAAATTAAATTAAATCAAATTCATTTATACACTGTCATTTCAACATTTTATTTTAGATTCAAGTAGTAATAGTAGTAGTAGTGTTAGGCTATCGACCACGTGGTCCTTCCGCCATGTGTTGTTTGTGTATTTGTGTATGTGTAAATGAGTTTGTTACTTTAAAGGATCGCCCCCGTCACTCTAAAGCACCATTAATTGTATCCCAATGGTGAATGGTACCGGTCACCCATCCAACTGCTGACCCGAACTAACGTTGCTTGACTCTCGCTAACGCTAGTTCGGTCGCAACCGAATGCGCCATCACCGGCGTGTATTTTAGATTCAATTTTCACTATTTGCAGCTTTTAAACATTGATGGATCATATATTAGTAGAAAAAATTTAATATACATAAATATATAAACAGAACACGCCGGTGGTGGCGCATTCGGTTGCGATGGGTGACCGGTACCATTCACCATTGGGATACAATTAATGGGGTTTTAGAGTGACGGGGGGCGATCCTTTAGAGTAACAAGCTCATTTACACACACACAAATAACACATGGCGGAATGACCGCGTGGTCTAACACTACTACTATATAAACAGAATCGGAATTTTAACTGTTCAACTCTCAAATTTCAAAGACTAATAATTTTTAATTTGCCATTTTATTTTTGGCCTGGAAATAATATCCTACAACTACAAACGCCATCAATTTATTTCTTAAAACCTACTTATAATTTATATAATTATTTATATATAAAGCAACTATCGACTATATGAAGTTTTAAATTTTTCTTCGCGAATAACAATGTATTGTCTGCGCGGTTGAAAACCCGGCAAACTAGAAATCGGCATTCTTACTGACACCGACGCCACCAGTCAAACTTTCCCAACTAATCTTCTCAAGCCAGTCAAACTAATCTTCCTCTGCTGTGAGTAGATACCTGCGTCTAACGTTACAACTAATAATGTTTTATTAAACAATAAATTCAAATTAACCTGAAGATATGTGCCACGAGAAACAGCCAAGTTAGTGAAAGCAACACTGCCTGACGTAAATATGTACTACCGACAACGTTGCGCGTCCGTCGGCCGATCTAGATTTTAGATGCTAGAACATAACCTCGTCAGGAATGTAAACAAACCGGCACACTATTACACATTCTCAATATGACTTCATTGCCGTTTAAAGAAAATAAAACTAATACTCTCATTTTAGGTAAAACTGAATTTACTGCATAACTTCGTGCACTCATGAAGACGGCTTGGTTATAATTCGGAAACTGTGTGGAAAGTAAAAAATTCCCCCCAATAAATCAAATTTTAGTTGAACAACTCAAAACAAAAGGTATGTAACAAGTACTTTAACCACTTGCGCTATAAAGACGTGCCACACACGTCAATGTTACCGCATGTTATATTGTAGAGCACGGCACGACTATCGAAAGTTAAATCATAGCGCAAGTGGTTAAGATTCATTTTAAATATACATTTTTAGATTGGGTGGAGTAAGGTACTTGTTCCATTTATATTATACCGTATGTCTCTGATGAGCATGTATCATAGGGAATTTACGTGTAAAATTTATATTGTCAATTTTTATCTCATACATTGCATTCATTTAATCGGAATGAAGTTAGAGTTATATCACTTAATACATATTTTCTTTGGTGTGCTAAGTTTTATTTAAAATATAAATTCAAAGTGAAAAACCAGCAATTAATATCTTAAAATAATACATACTTGCCATGAACAGGTCATTAGAATAACCATCATATAATTCAATTAATTTATATTTTAATTATAATTCAACAAAACAGAAAAAATGCTTGTAATTAATACACATTAAGTGATATAATAACTCTAACTAACAAGTACTAATCCAATTCTTATTCTTCTCTCAATTTAAACATTCTGTTCTATTAAATCAGTACCATACTATTGAACATATACATATTTAGATCATAATAATTGTCCAATGGGAATTAGAGTTAAACAACTTTTCTTTGGCCAAGTAAAATATGGAAATAAATGTGTCCTTTAATCTAACCAAAAGTACAACGGCACCTGCTACTCTAAAAGAAATTATATGAAATAAGTGATTTATAATGTATCATTTATGTACTTACTATAAAAATATGTCTTATTCATATGTACTGCTAACCCATGGCCAACCCTTATGCATTTATTTTATACTTGTCATTTGTCTGATGAAGCCCCTGTGTGGTGAACCAACATTAAATATATATTTATACATTATTAGAGTGTCTTAAAACTTATTCATTATATAAATTACTTTATTTTAATACTAAAAATATTGTTTTTAGGAACATTGAGGATGATGACATAAGGGTAACTTATTTTTAATGCAAACCATGAAAGAAACCTCAAGAAAATATATGAAGCATGAGCAACAGGAAAAAACCAAAGAGGAAGACCAAGAAATAATTGGAGCAACGCTATAAGAGAAGGGGCACAAAGAAAAGGGAAGAACCAATGAAATTAACAAAGGATACAAATATAAATGTATGTAAAGCCTTACACTGAAAGGTAGAAAGACAACAACAATTTGTTCTCTTGTCAATTTTATATAATGCTTTTAATATTCGATTTTGTTGAACTTGTATCTTGTTTATAGTTTTCTTTCTCCTTTCCCATATGTCACTTATTAATAAATATCTATTTTTCGAAAACAGATATTTCAGCAAAAAAAATTTTTCAAAAAGAAATCAATCAATACTTTACAATGATCACAATTATAAACAAATGGTAATGTGGCCATCATAGTACTTTCCCTATATTTTACTCGAAAACTCTCTTTTAATTTCTCTACAATTATTTATTATATAAATTTCACATAACTCCTATCGTTTATTAGTAATTGGCTAAAAACGTCAAATTTTTTAATGTTTTTCTCGAAAGTTAAGAATTTTATAAAAAATATGATTTAATAAAACTAATTCACTTTCTCATTCCCTTTAACTTTTGTTTGAAAAGTTTTGTAATATATATATAATACGGAAAAAAACATAAAACGGCCTCAAGTTTAACACCCACTTCCGGTTTATGAAAGTTCGCCAAAAGCATTTTAGTTCCACTTTTTAACGATTAAAGCTTTAGTTTAAAGATTCTCAATCGGATCATTCATTTTTGAGATACAGCACCCACAGACATTTTAGTGCACGAAAACAATACTTCCCCTATATATACTATATAGGAAAAGTAAAAATCAAATTTTGCAAAAATAATCAGACAAAATTTGTTCGTACTAACTGGTTCCTCTTATCGAGGGAAAATTTTTTAAATGTAATAATTTCAAACTTTTCGCCAGAAATTCCTCATTTGTTTCCTTGTTAAAAAACCATATATATATAATTATTTAATTACAACAGATAATTAATTCTGCTCATCAAGGATTTTTCAGTGATATGTATACAAACTCTACTTTCAGTTTTGATTTTTTTTTTCTTTTGTAATTTTTTTTATTTGTTTTTGTCTTCTCTCTCATTTCAGTAATATACAAACGCTACAATTTCAGCAAATTTTATTATTTGTAGGATATGTATTTTTTGAGTTGAAAAACTTTTTTATTTATTTGCACTGCTAAAATACCTTTTGCCTTCTCTTATTAATCTCTTTTTTTAATTTGTTTTTGCAAACTTTTTTAATAACCCTCACTCCAGTTTTCTTGTTGTTTTCCTTTCAATCCTCTTACTCTTTTGTTTCCCTATTTTTTTCTCCTCTTTTGTTGTTTACTTTTATTTTAAAATGTCTCGCGTTTTTCTATCTATTTCTTTCTATATTTAGTTTTTTACTTCACTCCTAAATTTCCTCACCCTTTTTAAATTCCTTGTATATCCCCAAACAAGAAGCATCCTGCAAGAAGGGACTTAACTGTATATATAATATGCAAATGTAAATACGGGGTAAGTTTTTTCCATTTTCTGTATGGGGATCTCGGAAACTATAGGAGATAGAAAAACGGTTAAATGGGGAAAGAAGTGTAAATTTACGAGATGAATAAAATTCCACTTTCAAAGTTTCCAAAGAAAGTCAAGGGTAACAAGATATTTTAAAAAAAGGATAAACTCAATTTTTGGGATTTTGCTTAAAAGAAGAGAGGTCGAGTTATTTTTGGTAAGACAAATTCCAGAATAAACAAATGTTATATAAATTTTTTTTAATGTTACTAGAAAAATACAAATGAATATTGAATAGTTAATGTTACTAATACGAAAATATAACATAACGAATTATTCCGAGTATTAGTTGATATATTGTTTTTAATAATTGCATCAATTTCGTTTGATTTTAAACTGCCGAAACGATTCATTATTCGAAAGAAATGAATGTACGTAGGAGATTCGATTGTACTGTCACTTTTGACAAATACCAACACCATCTTATACTACAGGCCTGGAAACTAAAATCGTGACTTCATAGCGGAGGGCCAACGTTCATCGCGTCGCACATGTGATAGCCAGCTGGCGAAACGAGGTATTAAGATATATTCCCGCTTAATACAATTAAATTTAGAATATACATTCATTATTTAATTAAATACAATATATATTCTACTTACAATTGATAAATATAATAAAGTATAACAATATAAAGGGTATTAAATTGAAAATAAGAATCGAACAATGTACAAATAAACTTTATTTCTCACATATCATATACATTTGCTTTATTTCATACAAATTGTTTTATTTATTTCAGAAGAGAATTTGAAACATAATGAAATGTACTTTGATCAGTTTGTGATTGAATATGGTAAAAATAATGTAACATCCAGTACAGTTTTATTATGAAATCGAATTTAAATAGAAATAACAACCTTTTCTAAATAAATAAAAAAACTTTTTAACTTTGTTTGTATATCACGGACTTTATTTTGTGACTATAGTTTTGACAATTTTAACTTGTCATTATCAAACTAGTTTTTATTTGTGAAGAATTATGTATAACGAAGTAGAAGCAAACTTAAAATAATAAATTAGGTACATTTCATTTTTAAATAGTAAACCAAGATTCATCCCAAAAAAATTAAATGAATGTTATAACAATAATTTAGTTTTTAAATATATTTAAGTGTAACCATATATTATAGCAATGTTGAAAGTCCTTTTGGTTGTCAATTTTTTATGAACAAAATCATTTTTAAAATTAATAATAATAAAAAGTATTTTTTAATTATTTTAAATTAAAAATTAGCATCAGTAACATTATCTTTTAAGATTCAAATATTTATTTTCATTATCGTGGAAGATTAACCGTTGCTCGCTCTTATGGCCTAATAAAGGCTGTCCCACTTTGCATAAAAGAGAATAACTTAAAGAAATAGTGTGATTCAATAAACGATCTTTCCTGGGCCGATCCACTCAGAAAAGATTGAGCCGTCGAAAATATCGTACCGATTAAGTGGTTTGAAATGATCGAGCCGATCGAAAAGAAAGAGCCGCTCAAAGAGATCGAGCGGCTCGAACCCTTCCAAGGATCGAGCAGTCGATCTTGCCCATCAATAATTTTTAATCCAATATAAATGGATATTATTGTTTATGTCACATTTCTCATGAAATAATTCCCCGTGCGTATCTATCTTTTTGGGCGTGGCCTAATACTGACGCTGCGATCTCAAAATATCCGGATATTCTTCAAAATTTTCATCACTCCATCAGTATTAACACTACACGATCAATAGTATATTTGTAAAATAATGACAGTATTATTGACCGTGTAGGGTCACTACAGGCCAGGAAACTGAACGTAACCGTTGATTGCTCTGCCTGTGACGTCACAGAGGAGGGCCATCTTTTCGGCCTGCCAAGCGAGAGACAACGAAAACATTCATATATTTTTAAGGTGCTTGCCGTTTCGCTCCCTTATTACTTGGAAAATTCGATTTAAAACCGTACGAAAATGGTAATAAAGTGTGGTGTTCCTAACTGTAGGGATAACTACAGTGGTGGGCAACGTGTTAGTGTGTTTTCGTTTCCCAAAAACGAAGATGAACGCTATGCATCGATTAGAGCAATTCCTAGGGCCGATTTTCGGCCAACTAAATACTCAAAGGTAAGTTCAAACTCAACCATCAATCTAATAATATATAATATTACATTAAACTTGTAGTACACATATATTAATTAATATCAATTAGTCGTTAAATTAGTGCACGAAAAAACATAACCTCAAATTTAATGCAAACAATTACCTAATCACTTTGGTAAATTTTCGTAAATGAAATACGATAACACTTTCAAATATTTATTTTGCTGTTTGCGACAATTGTTTCGACACACTGTGTCTTCTTCAGGCGAAGAGATTATCATTTCAGTGTTATCGTTCGTATTTCATTTAAGAAAATTTACCAAAGTGATTAGAATATGAACTTTCAACAACTAACAGCCTCAACTATTCAGTTATGCAAACAATTAAAGCATACTTGCCAATTTATTATATAAATACAATGTTAATAATTAATTACAATAGTTGCAAAATATGTTGCTAATTATGAATGTTTTTTTAAGGTATTTGAACACTACTTTAAAGCTGAAGAAATTGAAAGACGTACTGAATGGTTTGATAGTGCTACGGGGAAGAAATTCAGTATGCCACTACAGATACCTCGACTTAGAAATGGTGCCAAACCATCAATATTTCCAAATTATGCCAGCTATTTAAATTCTTCAACACCAACAATGAGAGAAAGTGCTGAAGAACGTAGACAACGAATCGACAATAATAATTTAAACAGTGCCATTAAAGAAAGTGTGCTTTCTAAATGTGAATATGAAAAACAAAGAACCTTTTCTACATTTGAACAATTATTAGTGTGTTTGGAAAATATTCTTATACCTCTTGAGTGGACTGTTATTAAAACAACTTGTGCTGTTACATTTGCTTTATTGGACACTTCATCTGTGCCAATTTTGAAATCATTAGCTGTAATTAATACAGAATTAGAACTTTCATTATACAAAGGACAATGCAAGTTATAATAGTTGTAATAGTTTGAAAGACATCTTAAATATATTACATTGCAGGTTATTGTGCTAGATCTGCAATAAAGAATTTGAAATGTAAAATTTGCCAACAGTATTTAGTATTAGATCAGGAGGTAAATGCTGATGTTTTCGACAAAATTATAATTTCATTAAAAATCTTAACAGAGGAGGACTTCAATTTCCCAATTCAGATGCTGTTATGCTTACATATATAACTGTTGATTGTTTAACATCGGAGAAGTACAAAGAATTTTTAAATACTTATTCACAAAAAGATATAGTAATTGATCTCTCCTTATGTCAAATTGACATAATTAATGATTCTCGTAAAACGAGCAAAAATACGGTTTTAGTGACCAACAAATAATATATGTATTCTAAACTGGACCTTCAACGACGGATCAGTGAGGAAGAGGATAAGCGGGTTCGAGTGGAAGATCATTCGTAAGAGTGAACTCCGCCCTTCTACATGCAGTCAAAATTATTTGTATATATTATTTTTTCTTACGGTTTGTGTACAATGATATATTTATTTATGTAATGCATGTTAGATAAAGTTAAATACAATACAATACAATATGCAAGAAATAATAAAATTTGATTTTTGCTTACTGATTTCAGTTGTATAAAAGGTCACAATCATAATGATACTTTATATTTAATTGTTAAAGCTGCTACAAATGTTATTAAATAATTATGTTAAAACCAAAAATGATTTTGATCATAAAAAATTGACAACCAAAAGGAATATTTCAACTTTGCTATAATTTATGGTTACACTTAAATATATTAAAAAACGAAATTATTGTTATAACATTCATTTTATTTTTTTGGGATGAAACTTTGTTTACTATTTAAAAATGAAATGTATAATTTATTATTTCAATTTTTATTTAATTTAGAAAAGGTTTTTATTTGTATTTAAATTCGATTTTATAATAAAACTGTACGGAATGTTCCATTATTTTTACCATATTCACTCACAAAGTACATTTAATTAAATTTAGTTCATTATATATTTAAAATTCTCTTCTATTATAAAATAAATAAAACAATTTGTATGAAATAGAGCAAATGTATATGATATGTGAGAAATAAAGTTTATTTGTACATTATTTGATTCTTATTTTCAATTTGATACCCTTTATATTGTCATACTTTATTATATTTATTAATCTAACTAGAATATATATTGTATTTAATTAAATAATAAATGTATATTCTAAATTTTATTGTATTAAACGAGAATATATCTTAATCACTCGCTTCGCCGTCCGGCGATCACATGTGCGACGCGATGATCGTTGGCCCTCCGCTGTGACGTCACGATTTTAGTTTCCAGGCCTGTAGTATAAGACGGTGTTGCAAATACGGACCAACACATACAATCACCCTACTGGGATTTTATCACTTCTTCCTTTTTGAAGATACACAAGGCTGCTGTAGTTTGAAGTGTCACCATTTTGCTTCTAACCTTGAATTTGACACATGAGCGAATTTGGCAATAGTATATTACACTACAAGTGGAGAAAGTACGTGTTTTGCTCACGCGTGTACCAATTTGCACACGAGGCGAGAGCCGAGTGTGCGAAGGTACACAAGTGAGCGAATTCGTAACTCCACGAGTGGTGTATTACGTTTTGTTCAATCCTGCCGAAAATTCATTTTAAAACGTAGGTTCAAATAAAAGAAATGTATTGCGGCTTTGTGCGATGTGCCGTGCCCGGCCCGCTTTAAAATCTAGTGTACGGCGGTCGGCGTTGTTCGATGCGCCGTGCACGGCCCGCACTAAAATAATGGGTCTATGCCAAAACTCCGAAAAAGTGGAATGAGGCGGTTATAAAAAGGATGTTTTTTGCTAGCATAAATTACCGTGATTTACGACCGTCCCTAAAACGCCGACAGAGCGGTAGTAGAGGAACGCGTAGGAATCCGGTACGTGAGAAACAATCTGTTAGTGGAAAATAAATGAACTGTATTAAGTTATTCACTTATTTTGTAATATTCGTTGTTTAAACATGGATGTTATAAAAGATTCTTGTAAAAGTTATTATGTTTATGAAAATTTCATTTATTTGAAAAATCGTGTAGTTGGCGAAACAACTTATTTCGCTTGCTACAAAAATGCACCTTAACTTAACCCTAACCTAACCTAACCTGACCTAATCTAACCTTAATATAAAGATATTATTATTGTTATTATTACTAATCACATATACGTTTAATATATTCTATAAAATATGCAATTAAAATTCTACATTAAATTAATGTAAATAGACTATATATTTTAATTAATTCACATACATTTGAACTATATTATTTAATAATATTTGTAATTCAATATAATAAGGTAGTAACAAACGAAAATATAATTTCGATTATATAGAAAAAGAGCGGCTACCCGATGCCGCCGAGTGTGCACACGGCGCGTGCCGGCTTTCGCCCGTAGACAGCTTTACGACTTGGCGGCGATGCCGCACAAAGGCATTTAATGCCGGCGGGCTATTAAATAAATAGTTAAAAAACATCCTTTTTATAACCGCCTCATTCCACTTTTTCGGAGTTATGTCTCAGCCCTGTTTTTATAACCGCCTCGGGCCATTTTTCGAAGGAATGGGCCTGTCGCGGCGAAACTAAATCTCCATAGCAACCATTTTGCGTGATGTAAACTGTAACTTTCTAACAACAAAACAACGTATGAAAGTTCTATTTTCTACTGCAGGATTGAACAAATCAATTTTTCTAAGTTATTATAAAAGATAGAAAAATACTATAAAAGGCAAAGTTTTAGATAACTTTGTATAGATTAATAAAAAATATTCAGAAAATTTACTTACATTTTTTTAATGGAAACCATAGCTGGCTATCGCCTCATTCGATTGATTATTTTTTTCTCTTTAATCCAATATCATATGACTTAGTTATTTCTAAATAAAACTGAGTTATAATAACATTAAGTTTTATTATAAAAAAACCATTAGTTCGTGGTAGAACATTAAATAATCAATTTAAAATACGAAAATATTTCGCTAATCTACAACAGTGAGTCTTACTAAGCCTACAAAAGAAATTAATTTGAAACAACTACTTCTCTGGCTAATACCTAAATTGAAAATAAAGAAGTTTGAAAATTTTTCGAAATCGACAAAAAATCTCGCTTATTTAAATCGGTAGGTTAAAAATAACTACTCCAATCGATTCCTCTCGGCGAGACGATTCCAGCGGTGTATAAATTATCGCCCTAAAGTTGTAAATAAAGAAGTTTGAAATTTTTCGAAATCGGCAAAAAATCTCGCTTATTTAAATCGGTAGGTTAAAAATAACTACTCCAATCGATTCCTCTCGGCGAGACGATTCCAGCGGTGTATAAATTATCGCCCTAAAGTTGTAAATAAAGAAGTTTGAAATTTTTCGAAATCGGCAAAAAATCTCGCTTATTTAAATCGGTAGGTTAAAAATAACTACTCCAATCGATTCCTCTCGGCGAGACGATTCCAGCGGTGTATAAATTATCGCCCTAAAGTTGTAAATAAAGAAGTTTGAAATTTTTCGAAATCGACAAAAAATCTCGCTTATTTAAATCGGTAGGTTAAAAATAACTACTCCAATCGATTCCTCTCGGCGAGACGATTCCAGCGGTGTATAAATTATCGCCCTAAAGTTGTAAATAAAGAAGTTTGAAATTTTTCGAAATCGACAAAAAATCTCGCTTATTTAAATCGGTAGGTTAAAAATAACTACTCCAATCGATTCCTCTCGGCGAGACGATTCCAGCGGTGTATAAATTATCGCCCTAAAGTTGTAAATAAAGAAGTTTGAAATTTTTCGAAATCGGCAAAAAATCTCGCTTATTTAAATCGGTAGGTTAAAAATAACTACTCCAATCGATTCCTCTCGGCGAGACGATTCCAGCGGTGTATAAATTATCGCCCTAAAGTTGTAAATAAAGAAGTTTGAAATTTTTCGAAATCGGCAAAAAATCTCGCTTATTTAAATCGGTAGGTTAAAAATAACTACTCCAATCGATTCCTCTCGGCGAGACGATTCCAGCGGTGTATAAATTATCGCCCTAAAGTTGTAAATAAAGAAGTTTGAAATTTTTCGAAATCGACAAAAAATCTCGCTTATTTAAATCGGTAGGTTAAAAATAACTACTCCAATCGATTCCTCTCGGCGAGACGATTCCAGCGGTGTATAAATTATCGCCCTAAAGTTGTAAATAAAGAAGTTTGAAATTTTTCGAAATCGGCAAAAAATCTCGCTTATTTAAATCGGTAGGTTAAAAATAACTACTCCAATCGATTCCTCTCGGCGAGACGATTCCAGCGGTGTATAAATTATCGCCCTAAAGTTGTAAATAAAGAAGTTTGAAATTTTTCGAAATCGACAAAAAATCTCGCTTATTTAAATCGGTAGGTTAAAAATAACTACTCCAATCGATTCCTCTCGGCGAGACGATTCCAGCGGTGTATAAATTATCGCCCTAAAGTTGTAAATAAAGAAGTTTGAAATTTTTCGAAATCGACAAAAAATCTCGCTTATTTAAATCGGTAGGTTAAAAATAACTACTCCAATCGATTCCTCTCGGCGAGACGATTCCAGCGGTGTATAAATTATCGCCCTAAAGTTGTAAATAAAGAAGTTTGAAATTTTTCGAAATCGACAAAAAATCTCGCTTATTTAAATCGGTAGGTTAAAAATAACTACTCCAATCGATTCCTCTCGGCGAGACGATTCCAGCGGTGTATAAATTATCGCCCTAAAGTTGTAAATAAAGAAGTTTGAAATTTTTCGAAATCGGCAAAAAATCTCGCTTATTTAAATCGGTAGGTTAAAAATAACTACTCCAATCGATTCCTCTCGGCGAGACGATTCCAGCGGTGTATAAATTATCGCCCTAAAGTTGTAAATAAAGAAGTTTGAAATTTTTCGAAATCGGCAAAAAATCTCGCTTATTTAAATCGGTAGGTTAAAAATAACTACTCCAATCGATTCCTCTCGGCGAGACGATTCCAGCGGTGTATAAATTATCGCCCTAAAGTTGTAAATAAAGAAGTTTGAAATTTTTCGAAATCGGCAAAAAATCTCGCTTATTTAAATCGGTAGGTTAAAAATAACTACTCCAATCGATTCCTCTCGGCGAGACGATTCCAGCGGTGTATAAATTATCGCCCTAAAGTTGTAAATAAAGAAGTTTGAAATTTTTCGAAATCGACAAAAAATCTCGCTTATTTAAATCGGTAGGTTAAAAATAACTACTCCAATCGATTCCTCTCGGCGAGACGATTCCAGCGGTGTATAAATTATCGCCCTAAAGTTGTAAATAAAGAAGTTTGAAATTTTCCGAAATCGACAAAAAATCTCGCTTATTTAAATCGGTAGGTTAAAAATAACTACTCCAATCGATTCCTCTCGGCGAGACGATTCCAGCGGTGTATAAATTATCGCCCTAAAGTTGTAAATAAAGAAGTTTGAAATTTTTCGAAATCGGCAAAAAATCTCGCTTATTTAAATCGGTAGGTTAAAAATAACTACTCCAATCGATTCCTCTCGGCGAGACGATTCCAGCGGTGTATAAATTATCGCCCTAAAGTTGTAAATAAAGAAGTTTGAAATTTTTCGAAATCGACAAAAAATCTCGCTTATTTAAATCGGTAGGTTAAAAATTTATTTATTTATTTATTTTACTTACTTAGCCATCGTTTACAATGCACAGTACAGCATAGCACATATACATTTGATAGATATAAACGTCAAAATTTAAAAAGAAAGAAATACTGTGTAGATACATTTAAGTTAAAATTAAAATATATACGCATATACAAATACAGTTGTCAATACAATAACAAAAAATCATAAGAAGTACGATACACAGTATTACAGTACAGATTACATACAATTAAAAAAATTATATCGTGTCCGACATGAACTCATTAAAACTATAGTAGCACTTTTGTATGAGAAACTTTTTTAAATGAAATTTGAAAGAATTTAGTTTAGCAATAGCTTTAATGTAATTTGGTAATTTATTGTATATACTTAAGCATGAGTATTTACCGGATTTCTCATACAAAGTTGTCTTATGAAGTGTGATTCTATATAACTCTTTATTTCTAGTATGATAATTATGTGTGTCCTTATTTTGCTTGAATAATTCACTGTTATTATGTACATGTACAAATAACTACTCCAATCGATTCCTCTCGGCGAGACGATTCCAGCGGTGTATAAATTATCGCCCTAAAGTTGTAAATAAAGAAGTTTGAAATTTTTCGAAATCGGCAAAAAATCTCGCTTATTTAAATCGGTAGGTTAAAAATAACTACTCCAATCGATTCCTCTCGGCGAGACGATTCCAGCGGTGTATAAATTATCGCCCTAAAGTTGTAAATAAAGAAGTTTGAAATTTTTCGAAATCGACAAAAAATCTCGCTTATTTAAATCGGTAGGTTAAAAATAACTACTCCAATCGATTCCTCTCGGCGAGACGATTCCAGCGGTGTATAAATTATCGCCCTAAAGTTGTAAATAAAGAAGTTTGAAATTTTTCGAAATCGGCAAAAAATCTCGCTTATTTAAATCGGTAGGTTAAAAATAACTACTCCAATCGATTCCTCTCGGCGAGACGATTCCAGCGGTGTATAAATTATCGCCCTAAAGTTGTAAATAAAGAAGTTTGAAATTTTTCGAAATCGACAAAAAATCTCGCTTATTTAAATCGGTAGGTTAAAAATTTATTTATTTATTTATTTTACTTACTTAGCCATCGTTTACAATGCACAGTACAGCATAGCACATATACATTTGATAGATATAAACGTCAAAATTTAAAAAGAAAGAAATACTGTGTAGATACATTTAAGTTAAAATTAAAATATATACGCATATACAAATACAGTTGTCAATACAATAACAAAAAATCATAAGAAGTACGATACACAGTATTACAGTACAGATTACATACAATTAAAAAAATTATATCGTGTCCGACATGAACTCATTAAAACTATAGTAGCACTTTTGTATGAGAAACTTTTTTAAATGAAATTTGAAAGAATTTAGTTTAGCAATAGCTTTAATGTAATTTGGTAATTTATTGTATATACTTAAGCATGAGTATTTACCGGATTTCTCATACAAAGTTGTCTTATGAAGTGTGATTCTATATAACTCTTTATTTCTAGTATGATAATTATGTGTGTCCTTATTTTGCTTGAATAATTCACTGTTATTATGTACATGTACAAATAACTACTCCAATCGATTCCTCTCGGCGAGACGATTCCAGCGGTGTATAAATTATCGCCCTAAAGTTGTAAATAAAGAAGTTTGAAATTTTTCGAAATCGGCAAAAAATCTCGCTTATTTAAATCGGTAGGTTAAAAATAACTACTCCAATCGATTCCTCTCGGCGAGACGATTCCAGCGGTGTATAAATTATCGCCCTAAAGTTGTAAATAAAGAAGTTTGAAATTTTTCGAAATCGACAAAAAATCTCGCTTATTTAAATCGGTAGGTTAAAAATAACTACTCCAATCGATTCCTCTCGGCGAGACGATTCCAGCGGTGTATAAATTATCGCCCTAAAGTTGTAAATAAAGAAGTTTGAAATTTTTCGAAATCGGCAAAAAATCTCGCTTATTTAAATCGGTAGGTTAAAAATAACTACTCCAATCGATTCCTCTCGGCGAGACGATTCCAGCGGTGTATAAATTATCGCCCTAAAGTTGTAAATAAAGAAGTTTGAAATTTTTCGAAATCGGCAAAAAATCTCGCTTATTTAAATCGGTGGGTTAAAAATAACTACTCCAATCGATTCCTCTCGGCGAGACGATTCCAGCGGTGTATAAATTATCGCCCTAAAGTTGTAAATAAAGAAGTTTGAAATTTTTCGAAATCGACAAAAAATCTCGCTTATTTAAATCGGTAGGTTAAAAATAACTACTCCAATCGATTCCTCTCGGCGAGACGATTCCAGCGGTGTATAAATTATCGCCCTAAAGTTGTAAATAAAGAAGTTTGAAATTTTTCGAAATCGGCAAAAAATCTCGCTTATTTAAATCGGTAGGTTAAAAATAACTACTCCAATCGATTCCTCTCGGCGAGACGATTCCAGCGGTGTATAAATTATCGCCCTAAAGTTGTAAATAAAGAAGTTTGAAATTTTTCGAAATCGGCAAAAAATCTCGCTTATTTAAATCGGTAGGTTAAAAATAACTACTCCAATCGATTCCTCTCGGCGAGACGATTCCAGCGGTGTATAAATTATCGCCCTAAAGTTGTAAATAAAGAAGTTTGAAATTTTTCGAAATCGGCAAAAAATCTCGCTTATTTAAATTTGTAGGTTAAAAATAACTACTCCAATCGATTCCTCTCGGCGAGACGATTCCAGGGGTGTATAAATTATCGCCCTAAAGTTGTAAATAAAGAAGTTTGAAATTTTTCGAAATCGACAAAAAATCTCGCTTATTTAAATCGGTAGGTTAAAAATAACTACTCCAATCGATTCCTCTCGGCGAGACGATTCCAGCGGTGTATAAATTATCGCCCTAAAGTTGTAAATAAAGAAGTTTGAAATTTTTCGAAATCGACAAAAAATCTCGCTTATTTAAATCGGTAGGTTAAAAATAACTACTCCAATCGATTCCTCTCGGCGAGACGATTCCAGCGGTGTATAAATTATCGCCCTAAAGTTGTAAATAAAGAAGTTTGAAATTTTTCGAAATCGACAAAAAATCTCGCTTATTTAAATCGGTAGGTTAAAAATAACTACTCCAATCGATTCCTCTCGGCGAGACGATTCCAGCGGTGTATAAATTATCGCCCTAAAGTTGTAAATAAAGAAGTTTGAAATTTTTCGAAATCGACAAAAAATCTCGCTTATTTAAATCGGTAGGTTAAAAATAACTACTCCAATCGATTCCTCTCGGCGAGACGATTCCAGCGGTGTATAAATTATCGCCCTAAAGTTGTAAATAAAGAAGTTTGAAATTTTTCGAAATCGACAAAAAATCTCGCTTATTTAAATCGGTAGGTTAAAAATAACTACTCCAATCGATTCCTCTCGGCGAGACGATTCCAGCGGTGTATAAATTATCGCCCTAAAGTTGTAAATAAAGAAGTTTGAAATTTTTCGAAATCGACAAAAAATCTCGCTTATTTAAATCGGTAGGTTAAAAATAACTACTCCAATCGATTCCTCTCGGCGAGACGATTCCAGCGGTGTATAAATTATCGCCCTAAAGTTGTAAATAAAGAAGTTTGAAATTTTTCGAAATCGACAAAAAATCTCGCTTATTTAAATCGGTAGGTTAAAAATAACTACTCCAATCGATTCCTCTCGGCGAGACGATTCCAGCGGTGTATAAATTATCGCCCTAAAGTTGTAAATAAAGAAGTTTGAAATTTTTCGAAATCGACAAAAAATCTCGCTTATTTAAATCGGTAGGTTAAAAATAACTACTCCAATCGATTCCTCTCGGCGAGACGATTCCAGCGGTGTATAAATTATCGCCCTAAAGTTGTAAATAAAGAAGTTTGAAATTTTTCGAAATCGACAAAAAATCTCGCTTATTTAAATCGGTAGGTTAAAAATAACTACTCCAATCGATTCCTCTCGGCGAGACGATTCCAGCGGTGTATAAATTATCGCCCTAAAGTTGTAAATAAAGAAGTTTGAAATTTTTCGAAATCGGCAAAAAATCTCGCTTATTTAAATCGGTAGGTTAAAAATAACTACTCCAATCGATTCCTCTCGGCGAGACGATTCCAGCGGTGTATAAATTATCGCCCTAAAGTTGTAAATAAAGAAGTTTGAAATTTTTCGAAATCGACAAAAAATCTCGCTTATTTAAATCGGTAGGTTAAAAATAACTACTCCAATCGATTCCTCTCGGCGAGACGATTCCAGCGGTGTATAAATTATCGCCCTAAAGTTGTAAATAAAGAAGTTTGAAATTTTTCGAAATCGACAAAAAATCTCGCTTATTTAAATCGGTAGGTTAAAAATAACTACTCCAATCGATTCCTCTCGGCGAGACGATTCCAGCGGTGTATAAATTATCGCCCTAAAGTTGTAAATAAAGAAGTTTGAAATTTTTCGAAATCGACAAAAAATCTCGCTTATTTAAATCGGTAGGTTAAAAATAACTACTCCAATCGATTCCTCTCGGCGAGACGATTCCAGCGGTGTATAAATTATCGCCCTAAAGTTGTAAATAAAGAAGTTTGAAATTTTTCGAAATCGGCAAAAAATCTCGCTTATTTAAATCGGTAGGTTAAAAATAACTACTCCAATCGATTCCTCTCGGCGAGACGATTCCAGCGGTGTATAAATTATCGCCCTAAAGTTGTAAATAAAGAAGTTTGAAAATTTTCGAAATCGACAAAAAATCTCGCTTATTTAAATCGTGTCCGACATGAACTCATTAAAACTATAGTAGCACTTTTGTATGAGAAACTTTTTTAAATGAAATTTGAAAGAATTTAGTTTAGCAATAGCTTTAATGTAATTTGGTAATTTATTGTATATACTTAAGCATGAGTATTTACCGGATTTCTCATACAAAGTTGTCTTATGAAGTGTGATTCTATATAACTCTTTATTTCTAGTATGATAATTATGTGTGTCCTTATTTTGCTTGAATAATTCACTGTTATTATGTACATGTACAAATAACTACTCCAATCGATTCCTCTCGGCGAGACGATTCCAGCGGTGTATAAATTATCGCCCTAAAGTTGTAAATAAAGAAGTTTGAAATTTTTCGAAATCGGCAAAAAATCTCGCTTATTTAAATCGGTAGGTTAAAAATAACTACTCCAATCGATTCCTCTCGGCGAGACGATTCCAGCGGTGTATAAATTATCGCCCTAAAGTTGTAAATAAAGAAGTTTGAAATTTTTCGAAATCGACAAAAAATCTCGCTTATTTAAATCGGTAGGTTAAAAATAACTACTCCAATCGATTCCTCTCGGCGAGACGATTCCAGCGGTGTATAAATTATCGCCCTAAAGTTGTAAATAAAGAAGTTTGAAATTTTTCGAAATCGGCAAAAAATCTCGCTTATTTAAATCGGTAGGTTAAAAATAACTACTCCAATCGATTCCTCTCGGCGAGACGATTCCAGCGGTGTATAAATTATCGCCCTAAAGTTGTAAATAAAGAAGTTTGAAATTTTTCGAAATCGGCAAAAAATCTCGCTTATTTAAATCGGTGGGTTAAAAATAACTACTCCAATCGATTCCTCTCGGCGAGACGATTCCAGCGGTGTATAAATTATCGCCCTAAAGTTGTAAATAAAGAAGTTTGAAATTTTTCGAAATCGACAAAAAATCTCGCTTATTTAAATCGGTAGGTTAAAAATAACTACTCCAATCGATTCCTCTCGGCGAGACGATTCCAGCGGTGTATAAATTATCGCCCTAAAGTTGTAAATAAAGAAGTTTGAAATTTTTCGAAATCGGCAAAAAATCTCGCTTATTTAAATCGGTAGGTTAAAAATAACTACTCCAATCGATTCCTCTCGGCGAGACGATTCCAGCGGTGTATAAATTATCGCCCTAAAGTTGTAAATAAAGAAGTTTGAAATTTTTCGAAATCGGCAAAAAATCTCGCTTATTTAAATCGGTAGGTTAAAAATAACTACTCCAATCGATTCCTCTCGGCGAGACGATTCCAGCGGTGTATAAATTATCGCCCTAAAGTTGTAAATAAAGAAGTTTGAAATTTTTCGAAATCGGCAAAAAATCTCGCTTATTTAAATTTGTAGGTTAAAAATAACTACTCCAATCGATTCCTCTCGGCGAGACGATTCCAGGGGTGTATAAATTATCGCCCTAAAGTTGTAAATAAAGAAGTTTGAAATTTTTCGAAATCGACAAAAAATCTCGCTTATTTAAATCGGTAGGTTAAAAATAACTACTCCAATCGATTCCTCTCGGCGAGACGATTCCAGCGGTGTATAAATTATCGCCCTAAAGTTGTAAATAAAGAAGTTTGAAATTTTTCGAAATCGACAAAAAATCTCGCTTATTTAAATCGGTAGGTTAAAAATAACTACTCCAATCGATTCCTCTCGGCGAGACGATTCCAGCGGTGTATAAATTATCGCCCTAAAGTTGTAAATAAAGAAGTTTGAAATTTTTCGAAATCGACAAAAAATCTCGCTTATTTAAATCGGTAGGTTAAAAATAACTACTCCAATCGATTCCTCTCGGCGAGACGATTCCAGCGGTGTATAAATTATCGCCCTAAAGTTGTAAATAAAGAAGTTTGAAATTTTTCGAAATCGACAAAAAATCTCGCTTATTTAAATCGGTAGGTTAAAAATAACTACTCCAATCGATTCCTCTCGGCGAGACGATTCCAGCGGTGTATAAATTATCGCCCTAAAGTTGTAAATAAAGAAGTTTGAAATTTTTCGAAATCGACAAAAAATCTCGCTTATTTAAATCGGTAGGTTAAAAATAACTACTCCAATCGATTCCTCTCGGCGAGACGATTCCAGCGGTGTATAAATTATCGCCCTAAAGTTGTAAATAAAGAAGTTTGAAATTTTTCGAAATCGACAAAAAATCTCGCTTATTTAAATCGGTAGGTTAAAAATAACTACTCCAATCGATTCCTCTCGGCGAGACGATTCCAGCGGTGTATAAATTATCGCCCTAAAGTTGTAAATAAAGAAGTTTGAAATTTTTCGAAATCGACAAAAAATCTCGCTTATTTAAATCGGTAGGTTAAAAATAACTACTCCAATCGATTCCTCTCGGCGAGACGATTCCAGCGGTGTATAAATTATCGCCCTAAAGTTGTAAATAAAGAAGTTTGAAATTTTTCGAAATCGACAAAAAATCTCGCTTATTTAAATCGGTAGGTTAAAAATAACTACTCCAATCGATTCCTCTCGGCGAGACGATTCCAGCGGTGTATAAATTATCGCCCTAAAGTTGTAAATAAAGAAGTTTGAAATTTTTCGAAATCGGCAAAAAATCTCGCTTATTTAAATCGGTAGGTTAAAAATAACTACTCCAATCGATTCCTCTCGGCGAGACGATTCCAGCGGTGTATAAATTATCGCCCTAAAGTTGTAAATAAAGAAGTTTGAAATTTTTCGAAATCGACAAAAAATCTCGCTTATTTAAATCGGTAGGTTAAAAATAACTACTCCAATCGATTCCTCTCGGCGAGACGATTCCAGCGGTGTATAAATTATCGCCCTAAAGTTGTAAATAAAGAAGTTTGAAATTTTTCGAAATCGACAAAAAATCTCGCTTATTTAAATCGGTAGGTTAAAAATAACTACTCCAATCGATTCCTCTCGGCGAGACGATTCCAGCGGTGTATAAATTATCGCCCTAAAGTTGTAAATAAAGAAGTTTGAAATTTTTCGAAATCGACAAAAAATCTCGCTTATTTAAATCGGTAGGTTAAAAATAACTACTCCAATCGATTCCTCTCGGCGAGACGATTCCAGCGGTGTATAAATTATCGCCCTAAAGTTGTAAATAAAGAAGTTTGAAATTTTTCGAAATCGGCAAAAAATCTCGCTTATTTAAATCGGTAGGTTAAAAATAACTACTCCAATCGATTCCTCTCGGCGAGACGATTCCAGCGGTGTATAAATTATCGCCCTAAAGTTGTAAATAAAGAAGTTTGAAATTTTCGAAATCGACAAAAAATCTCGCTTATTTAAATCGGTAGGTTAAAAATAACTACTCCAATCGATTCCTCTCGGCGAGACGATTCCAGCGGTGTATAAATTATCGCCCTAAAGTTGTAAATAAAGAAGTTTGAAATTTTTCGAAATCGACAAAAAATCTCGCTTATTTAAATCGGTAGGTTAAAAATAACTACTCCAATCGATTCCTCTCGGCGAGACGATTCCAGCGGTGTATAAATTATCGCCCTAAAGTTGTAAATAAAGAAGTTTGAAATTTTTCGAAATCGACAAAAAATCTCGCTTATTTAAATCGGTAGGTTAAAAATAACTACTCCAATCGATTCCTCTCGGCGAGACGATTCCAGCGGTGTATAAATTATCGCCCTAAAGTTGTAAATAAAGAAGTTTGAAATTTTTCGAAATCGGCAAAAAATCTCGCTTATTTAAATCGGTAGGTTAAAAATAACTACTCCAATCGATTCCTCTCGGCGAGACGATTCCAGCGGTGTATAAATTATCGCCCTAAAGTTGTAAATAAAGAAGTTTGAAAATTTTCGAAATCGACAAAAAATCTCGCTTATTTAAATCGGTAGGTTAAAAATAACTACTCCAATCGATTCCTCTCGGCGAGACGATTCCAGCGGTGTATAAATTATCGCCCTAAAGTTGTAAATAAAGAAGTTTGAAAATTTTCGAAATCGACAAAAAATCTCGCTTATTTAAATCGGTAGGTTAAAAATAACTACTCCAATCGATTCCTCTCGGCGAGACGATTCCAGCGGTGTATAAATTATCGCCCTAAAGTTGTAAATAAAGAAGTTTGAAATTTTTCGAAATCGACAAAAAATCTCGCTTATTTAAATCGGTAGGTTAAAAATAACTACTCCAATCGATTCCTCTCGGCGAGACGATTCCAGCGGTGTATAAATTATCGCCCTAAAGTTGTAAATAAAGAAGTTTGAAATTTTTCGAAATCGGCAAAAAATCTCGCTTATTTAAATCGGTAGGTTAAAAATAACTACTCCAATCGATTCCTCTCGGCGAGACGATTCCAGCGGTGTATAAATTATCGCCCTAAAGTTGTAAATAAAGAAGTTTGAAATTTTTCGAAATCGACAAAAAATCTCGCTTATTTAAATCGGTAGGTTAAAAATAACTACTCCAATCGATTCCTCTCGGCGAGACGATTCCAGCGGTGTATAAATTATCGCCCTAAAGTTGTAAATAAAGAAGTTTGAAATTTTTCGAAATCGACAAAAAATCTCGCTTATTTAAATCGGTAGGTTAAAAATAACTACTCCAATCGATTCCTCTCGGCGAGACGATTCCAGCGGTGTATAAATTATCGCCCTAAAGTTGTAAATAAAGAAGTTTGAAATTTTTCGAAATCGGCAAAAAATCTCGCTTATTTAAATCGGTAGGTTAAAAATAACTACTCCAATCGATTCCTCTCGGCGAGACGATTCCAGCGGTGTATAAATTATCGCCCTAAAGTTGTAAATAAAGAAGTTTGAAATTTTTCGAAATCGACAAAAAATCTCGCTTATTTAAATCGGTAGGTTAAAAATAACTACTCCAATCGATTCCTCTCGGCGAGACGATTCCAGCGGTGTATAAATTATCGCCCTAAAGTTGTAAATAAAGAAGTTTGAAATTTTTCGAAATCGGCAAAAAATCTCGCTTATTTAAATCGGTAGGTTAAAAATAACTACTCCAATCGATTCCTCTCGGCGAGACGATTCCAGCGGTGTATAAATTATCGCCCTAAAGTTGTAAATAAAGAAGTTTGAAATTTTTCGAAATCGACAAAAAATCTCGCTTATTTAAATCGGTAGGTTAAAAATAACTACTCCAATCGATTCCTCTCGGCGAGACGATTCCAGCGGTGTATAAATTATCGCCCTAAAGTTGTAAATAAAGAAGTTTGAAATTTTTCGAAATCGACAAAAAATCTCGCTTATTTAAATCGGTAGGTTAAAAATAACTACTCCAATCGATTCCTCTCGGCGAGACGATTCCAGCGGTGTATAAATTATCGCCCTAAAGTTGTAAATAAAGAAGTTTGAAATTTTTCGAAATCGGCAAAAAATCTCGCTTATTTAAATCGGTAGGTTAAAAATAACTACTCCAATCGATTCCTCTCGGCGAGACGATTCCAGCGGTGTATAAATTATCGCCCTAAAGTTGTAAATAAAGAAGTTTGAAATTTTTCGAAATCGGCAAAAAATCTCGCTTATTTAAATCGGTAGGTTAAAAATAACTACTCCAATCGATTCCTCTCGGCGAGACGATTCCAGCGGTGTATAAATTATCGCCCTAAAGTTGTAAATAAAGAAGTTTGAAATTTTTCGAAATCGGCAAAAAATCTCGCTTATTTAAATCGGTAGGTTAAAAATAACTACTCCAATCGATTCCTCTCGGCGAGACGATTCCAGCGGTGTATAAATTATCGCCCTAAAGTTGTAAATAAAGAAGTTTGAAATTTTTCGAAATCGACAAAAAATCTCGCTTATTTAAATCGGTAGGTTAAAAATAACTACTCCAATCGATTCCTCTCGGCGAGACGATTCCAGCGGTGTATAAATTATCGCCCTAAAGTTGTAAATAAAGAAGTTTGAAATTTTTCGAAATCGACAAAAAATCTCGCTTATTTAAATCGGTAGGTTAAAAATAACTACTCCAATCGATTCCTCTCGGCGAGACGATTCCAGCGGTGTATAAATTATCGCCCTAAAGTTGTAAATAAAGAAGTTTGAAATTTTTCGAAATCGACAAAAAATCTCGCTTATTTAAATCGGTAGGTTAAAAATAACTACTCCAATCGATTCCTCTCGGCGAGACGATTCCAGCGGTGTATAAATTATCGCCCTAAAGTTGTAAATAAAGAAGTTTGAAATTTTTCGAAATCGACAAAAAATCTCGCTTATTTAAATCGGTAGGTTAAAAATAACTACTCCAATCGATTCCTCTCGGCGAGACGATTCCAGCGGTGTATAAATTATCGCCCTAAAGTTGTAAATAAAGAAGTTTGAAATTTTTCGAAATCGGCAAAAAATCTCGCTTATTTAAATCGGTAGGTTAAAAATAACTACTCCAATCGATT